>JASDQU010013474.1:16561-29984 GCA_032191745.1 Picea mariana | reverse complement strand
TGTACTGTGTATGTGTATGACTGTTCATTTGTTCATTGCTTATTTACTCTGCAGTTATTGGATAATAATGCTTCATTGATATAGCACTTGGATTATATGGTTAAAAGGGACTAAATTGATCTATTACTGATTCACCCCCCCCTCTCAGTAATCCAACAAATCCTGACTTGCGAAACCCTGAAGTGAGTTTAGAGGATATATGGTTCGAAGTTTTGGCTCCCAGAAAGCCTAAGTGCAAGACCTTCTGACTGCGCACATCGTGAAACCCCGAATTGCGAAACCCCAAAATAATAATAGCATAGATAAGTCTTGATGTTTTGGTATTTCGGTACCCGGTATATCTAGAAGCAAGTCCCTGGTACACGCCAGTCCCGAATTCCCAACTTGTGAAATCCCGATACGGCTTAGCGCATGTAGATTTGGTTGTCGGTGTTTCGGCACCTGGAAAGCTGAAGGTATGAAACCCTCATCCTCTTCTACCATGAAAACCTGGTACACAAAACTCCGAAAGGTGGGGTGCTAGGTTTTAATTAGAGGCATTGTTAGATGTGACAAACTATTGGTCCCTTTTGGATTTCGGCACTTCGAGAGACAAGAGCGCAGGGGAACACATGCATCACAATTTCCCAAATCGTGAAAGCTAGAAGCACCTCTCCGGTAAGGCCTGTGGTCATAGCCAATGATCACATGGGTAAGAATAAGGGATGGTAGGGTCTGCATCAAGCCCCATAGGAATTCGGGGAATTCTGTTCCTCGGTAAGAAGAAGGAAAAAGATGAAAAATATTAGTTCCCGTAGTGGGTGTGTGAAAAATTGGTATTAGAGCATGGTTACAACACTTGGCCTGCTTGGGATCATGTACGAGTCGCGTAAGGAGATGTTGTTATCTGCATTTACTCCTTGAGGAGGAGGGTTGCAGAATGAACCTGTGATTTTTGGATTTCTTGTTGAATTCCAGCAAAGGAATTATATTGTTCCTTTGTCAAAATGATAACTACTCTTATAGGAGTAGGGATGCACTGATCAATATTACTGATAAGACCTGAGTGTGAATAACAAAGGTGGAATAAATTGTTCTATGAAGCTGCACTAGCCAGAAAAGGGACATGAATTGAGTTGTTCTGTTATAGTGTGACGATGGCTACCTACTAAGCAGGTAGAGTCTCTTGCAATTGAGGTCACTGGTTAGGTAAGAATTAAGATCCAAATGAAGAACTCCTTCACGATTTGGGAAATCTGGTAAGGACTGGTAGGATCCTTAGGAAGTTATGATTACTGTGTTATTAAAAGACTAAACTATGAGCCTATAACTCCTCACGATTGAGAGGACTGATGAACATATGTAAGGTTAGATTACCTAACCTATAATGGTTAGGATCAACAACAAGGATAATCTGTTTGAGCAAGATTAAGAGAAGTCCTTTGGGATTGTTGCTAATTCCCTAGAGTGACCCTTGTTGGTTGTTCCCATAAAGAAGGGGTAACATCCATATGAGTTATGACTATGAGATTAGTCCTGTAAGTAAAATCTCAGAAGATATAGCGAGAGAAATCCTTCAGAAAAGAGTTTTGAAGATTGGATAGGATCGAGAGTCAAGATCCATTCAGAAAGAACTGAAATGTTTCCAATTCTTCGATCTCGGAGAAGTAGCGCACTGGTTAGTTGCGAGGAGATACCAAAATTTTTCAAAACCAAAGGACTTGGGATAAGTAATGAGAAATTCTTGAAAATATCATAGCCCTTGATCAATGAGCAATCTGGACCATTGATCGTCCAGAGAGAATTTTGCAATTTCGAATACCGGGAGTCCAAGAGGTAAGAGTTCGGGAGACTAGAGGTCCCGGGCCATGAAGTCCCAAAAGCATCGGGACCATTCATCTCTAGAGGACAAGTGGTGGAGGATTGAGGTTTCAGGAAAATTCCTGAAGGGATCCATTTTGACACTCCTGGTACCGGGGATGCGAAGGGAAAGAGTTTGGAACTCTTAACCCCCCCCCAAAAAAAAAAGTCGAAAAAGGATCAAGGCTGTAGGATGCGGATTGGATCGTGGTCGTTGATCTCTCAATAACGGCACACTAGTATTTAGGGTACCAAGAAGTCAAAGGAGCAAGGAATGGGCAACCCTTGCATTGTAGGATTGCGAAACACAAAATCCTGAAGGCACAAGGGACGCGATAGGAAGCCAACATTTCAGCATACCAGGATTCGACATTTCGAAAGTCTTGGAGACGAGGAATCCGGACTCTCGGGGATGAAAATCCTGAAGTCTCAACAACGCGACAAAAAGAGGAGTGGAATTGTGGTCATAGAGAGATATCGGGATATCGGGAATCCCACAGACACAAAGTCAGAATGCTTGACATCGGGATTTCTGAAGTCGTGAAACACGACGAGCCGGGGAGACACCTCCTTGTAGGAGAATGTCGGGGATCAACATTTCGACATTTCGGAGGTTGACGTTTCGGCCTATCGGGTTTTGGGGAATCGAGGAACCAAAGTTCCTTGCAATAGAAATCCCGAAATCACGAAATGTGAAGCACCTTTTAGTTCGGATCGTGGTCACTGCCGGTGGTCACGTGAGGAGAAGGCGTGAACCAGTATGATGAATACTTAGCTGTGTCCAATCGTACTTGAGTACATGAGGTTAATACATTGTGAAGCTTCATAATAGGAAGCCTGATATTAATACCGGTAATGTATGAATGATATTAAACGTGCAAGTAATGCACATGTATGATGTAAAAGTATAAGTATACTAGAGGTCCAATATGATTTCCCTGATAAGTGAAACGTGAGGCAAGAATTACACTTGCCAAAATTGAATGAATACCATGGATACATGGTTGACTCCATTCTGAAGAGTCATGAAGGTTCCGTCTTGAATGATAGCTTAAGGGGAATGTACTCCATTCCCCTAGGAAAAGCCAGTGCAATTAAATGAAAGAGTAAATGAGTGAGGATTCTCTGATGTCATGGTAAGAGGCAAATGTTTATGCCTTTGAAGATCACATGAGAAGGACTGTGAACAATCCTGAGATGACTGATTTAAAAAATAAATAAAAATGGAAATGTATGTAGGCTATGAAAGATACCTATGATATCTACATACATGCTTAGGATTATGAAAGTGGTTAAGTACATCATAGATGAAAGCTAACAAAGATGCATGTTTATATTCCTTAAGGGGAATATTTGGTAGATCACTAAAAGGCTAACTCAAGGTTAAGGCCATCACAAGTGGTGATGGATCTGCAACAAGGAAGTTGCATGCTGAAGGAGTTCTCGGTGGAGGAACTGTATAAGGTCTCTGTCAGAAGAATAGAGTCACAACCATGATAATTGTTGAAGGTTGGACAATGGGATGCAAGGCATGTTCATGTATAAGAATCCTAGATTACATTTTGAAAGAATCATGTAAGTAATAGAAGACTAATAACCGGATATTGACCATTCTGATAATAGAATGGAAGAGTGTAGGATGCACATGTTCATGATTCATTATGAGAAAAGAGTTGCTACTAAATCATGTTGAAGTATCCTAAGAGTTAGGATGAGCCTAACCCAGGGCTGCTCATAAAAAGAGCAGTTGTGGAAACCAATATGGTTGGTAAGAGGCCAGTAAACCCTTGAGTATGATTGAGTGAATAAATGGGTATGTTTAACTGATACGTCTTGGTTGAAGCTGTGGTTAAGGAAAGGAAGTGAGACCTTAGAGATAACTTGACTGCGATGAAAAGTCCCAGGTGATGTAGAAAGAATTGGAAGAAGGGGAGAGCCCTCAATTCTTTCCTTGCTATGCATTACGTTCTATGGGATGAGAAAGCTAGTACATCGATGAACGAAAATGATTTGACACCATAATGATGGTTGTAATGCTATGAAAGAAATTGAGAACTGTTGCGTTACACTCATGAAAAACATTAAGGATAATGTGATGAAGTGCATACAGATATGTTAAACATGCCTGAAAATGTTTTTATTAATTAAACACTATGATATTTTCATTTTAATTTACATGACGATAAATGTGCCTATGGTGTATGTCATGTGTAGAAAGGAATAATATTGGAACTGTTGAGGAAGACAGTTGCCAATAATGAACAACCTCAAGTAGAGGGTGACCATGGAAAGGCTGCAGTCGAAAGGTTGTTGACGGGACTGTGAAAATCCCGCTAAATCACTACTGATAAGGTAGAGAACAGAGAAAGGGTGCTAGAAGACAAGAATTGGTATAAATATATTCATGCCTGTGTGGCATAGGGTATGAAGGGATTTAGTAAGAAACCCTTCCGAAATATTTTATTATTGCATGTTATACCTGAAAATTGAAAGGGCAGTTGTATGCCTTAGATACCCAAGTAAGGTATGACTCAGGAACGAGAACCTGAATGATGGAGGTATGAACCTCTGGTAGTAAACATTATTTGTAACCCTTGGAAAAATTCATAAACTGATATGTCATGAATGCATGGACAATCAAGAAATGCATAAAGACATTCATGTGAAACTTTTGAGTTCGTGTGTACTGATTTGGGATCCTGATTGACCTATAGCAGACAGTATGGTCCTGCTATAAGAATGAAATAAAAACGAATAAACCATATGAGGAAGAGGTTGGTTAAATTCCAACACCCCATGGCCAAGAACCAGTCATAAAGTGTGGCGAACTTGAATAACAATGCAAGATTTCATTGGGTATGAATGTGGCCAGGGATAGTGGCACAATTGTTAAAACCCTTTGAAATGTTGAATTACGTTTTGAAATATATATATATATATATATATATATATATATATACATGGAAAATCTAATAATTTTATTGGCTGATTGAAGAATGAATTGCAGGAAGCAGAGGATCATGGATATGGTAGTAAAGTAAGCCCATAAGAAAGACTGATTGCCTGATGAGCCAAACTGCAAGGAATGGTATTTCCTTTTGAGAAAGTGAATCTGATTGTTAGTATGCACCATTCTGAAATTGTTGTGACGATGTTGTAAAGGTGCAATAAAATGTATGTGCATGAGAACTAACAATTTGATTAGCTGAGGAGTGATTGCAGAAGAAGGAGTCATGGATATGGCAATATTGTAAGCCCATAAGGAAGACCGATTTCCTGCTGAGCTAAAATGTTATGGGAATGAAAGTCCCATGATTATGAATCAGGTTCCTGTGCAGAACAAATATGAAAAAAAATTGTGGAATAGGAAATCTGTAGGTGACAGATTTGCAATAAAATTATGAAAGTTGGAATTTATAATGATGTCTCACGAATGTTGTATACTTGTGACACAGGTGAGGAGAAAAGATCTGTCCAGAAGGAACAGATGAAGGTTGTCAAAGCTGAAGATTATAAAAAGAAAAGGGGCTACTACTGAGCCATGAAAACCCCATGATAATCCATGATCGCTTGAAAATTATTGTGTTGAGGTAACACAAGCCGAGGTACGCCTCGACAGAGCAAGTCTGAGGGATGCCTCGACTGTAAGACTCGATAGAGTCTCTAAAATTTTGCTGTGTGAGAAAACCTTGACAGGGCAAGATGGATCACCCGAGAGACTGTATAACAGTGAAGGGGATGCCTGAGCCTAGGCCTGGAGGGTGAGTAACCGCAAGGAAGAGGAGATCTTAATAATTCTTGTAAACTATTGGGATCATGCACATAGTGGGTAATTTCCCATGTGGAAAAACCTTGGAAAGGAAGATAAAATCATGATAGCTCTTGTGAACTATTGAATTGGAATCATGCACCCAATGGGTACATCAAGGCAAGCAATGAGCATGGATAACAAAACTACCATGTGGATACAGATCCACAAACTGCACAGATAAGTACTGTGCTAGAATATGAATTTTCCTTTTTAATTTGGAACAACAGTAAGATGTTTTCACAAAAATTGTGATTAATGTGCTTGTTGTCCAAGAATTATTGAAGGCAAGTGACGAAGACTAAGATTCTAATAGAGGACATGACCGAGGATGAAGGTCAAGACTTCTGAAGTGGCCGAATGAGAAAGGAATCACAGATGTTTTGAGAAAAGAACACCGAGGACAGTGTTCCTTTAAGGGGGAGGGAATTGTAACACCCTTGTTTCCCCCAATTTGTAATTAATCATAGAATAGGAATTACCATGCTAATGCATGGGGAAAAGGTAAATGTATTATTGTTTGAGTTGCCAATAACTGACTGTGGGGGTGAAGCCTTGAAATTACTGGCCATGATATCACTAGAGGAAGAATGTGAAAACCATACAAGAGGGTTCATATATCAAATAACCCCAAATCTTCACGATAAGGATGAAAAACCTCCTTCGAATCGCAAGGAAAGGAAAGTAGTCAATGAAGAAAAAATGGTGGTTGAATCACCAACCACCCCCATGAATGGAAACATGGGCTGTCAGCCCAAAGTACTGTAGGGACCTGCAGACCTGAGTTTCCTTCTGACAGAAGGAACAGGATAGGTCGGTGAAACTATCCTAGGTAAAAAGGACACACGATACGAGAACGGGAGATCGCAAGGGAGAGGCATGAAGCTCTCCAGTGGTTCACGAACAGAAGGCCATGAGCTTGATGACGAAGAGCATATGAGAAACCTCGTTGAGGCCAAAAATGAGTGAGAAAGCTCCGAGTTGCAGAAAACAGGACCCAAACAGAAACTGAAACAGAGAGAGAACCCTCGAGAAGAGTGAGAGTTCCCTGGTGATATCATGGCTTGGAACGGGGGTCGCCAAAGTGATAATATTGAATGACTCTGAGCCTATGGTCGGGTGGAAGAAAAAACACCCACAGTCAGTTGGTTGGTGACAACCTGTAATAGATAATTGGTTTCTTACTCTGTTTAATTTAGCTGTAACTGGGAATGAATTTCGTTATATGGTGTATGTTTCAGGAATTGTGCTTGATTTTCTGAATGGATATACTGTGTCTCTTTTCTTACTTCTTGGCTATATAATTAGGCCAGTAAGAGATTATATGGATAGGACATGATTGGTACTTGTAAATACTTGTGTCCTGAGGCAGCTTGAGCTAGAGCCACAAACGGTGAGTTCATCGACCTTAGGCATAGTCTCATGTACACATGCCAACCTTCCTAGTTGTCTAGAGTCACTTGGAGGATGAATTCTGTGGAGAGGTAGTGTAGTTACGCATAGGCTCCCTGTGAGTCAAGTAGAGACCAAGACTCACTCAAGTCCTAGACTTGAAAAATGAGCACAAGGGGTGCGCAAAAGACTCTTCTAAGAGTCAAGCCCAGGAGAAAGAGCACAAAGCTCTTAATTCCTTCATAGCTGAGAAATATTAGGAGGGACAACACTGTTCGTAAGTGCTGGCGAGACCCAATAGTTGGCTCGTAGTAGAAGATTGAAGGATGAGACCTTTGAAGTGTCGGAATCTTCCGAGATCGGGAAGAAAGCCAAAGCTCAGGAGGAAGAGCAGCAACAACCCTTAGATCAACTGTAGAGTGTGGATCTGGACCATTGATATCCTACGTCCAGGCACATAGGATAGCACACAAGAGGAGAGGATCTGAACAGATAGTATAGAACCATCAGAGCTGGAGTGAGGACCGACAATCGTTGGATCCAAAGATAGGCATGTGAAAGAAGTCCCGAAATCACTTCAACCGTTGGATCGTTGGAGGACAGGTGTCGAACATTTGGATGCCACCGGGGTTTCAGAACTTAGGCATATAAGGGTGGTGAAGAACGAGAATTCACAATCATCGAAATCGTGAGGGCTATTCTGGATCGTTGGATCCAGGGTGACACATGGTAGAGATCTAACCCATTGGTGTTTCGACACCCGGGATACCCAAGGGCAAGTTTCCTTGTCTTCGCACATCATGAAATCCCAACTTGCGAAACCCCAAAATGGTATAGCGTGGTTGGAATTTGGTGTTTCGAAGTTTCAACACCCGGGATACCCAAGGGAAAGTTTCCTTGTCTTTGCACGTCACGAAATCTTGACTTGCGAAACCCCGAAATGGTATAGCGTGGTTGGAATTTGGTGTTTCGGCATTTTGGCACCTGGGATACCCAAGGGCAAGTTTCCTTGTCTTTGCACGTCACGAAATATCAACTTGTGAAACCCCGAAATGGTATAGAGTGGTTGGAATTTGGTATTTCGGTGTTTCGACACCCGGGATACCCAAGGGTAAGTTTATTTGTACTTGCATGTCGCAAAATCCTGATAGGTGAAACCATGAAATAGTCTAACGTGAATAATTTTTGATGTTTCGGAGTTTCGGCAACCGGGAAACCCAAGGGAAAGCTTCCTTGTCTTCACATGTCGCGAAATCCTGACTTGCGAAACCCCGAAATGGTATAGCCGGGTTAGAGTTTGGTGTTTTGGCGTTTTGTCTCCTGGGAAACCTAGGTGTGAGACCTCCTGTCTGTGCATATCCTGAAATCCTGACTTGCGAAACACTGAAGTGAGTTTAGAGGATATATGGTTCGGAGTTTCAGCTCCCGAGAAACCTAAGTGCAAGACCTTCTGACTGCGCACATCATGAAACGATGACTTGCGAAACCCCGAAATAATAATAGCAAGGATAAGTCTTGATGTTTTGGTATTTCGGTACCCAGGATATCTAGAAGCAAGTCCCTGGTACACGCCAGTCCCGAATTCCCGACTTGTGAAATCCTGATACGGCTTAGCGCATGTAGATTTGGTTGTCGGTGTTTTGGCACCCGAAAAACCAAAGGTATGAATCCCTCGTCCTCTTCTACTGCGAAAACTCGGTACACGAAACTCCGAAAGGTGGGGTGCAAGGTTTCAATCGGAGGCATTGTTAGATATGACAAAATATTGTCCCTTTCGTATTTCGGCACTTCGAGAGACAAGAGAGCAGGGGAACACATGCATCGCGATTTCCCAAATCGTGAAAGCCAGAAGCACCTCTCCGGTAAGGCCTTTGTTTATAGCCAACGATCACATGGGTAAGGATAAGGGATGGTAGGGTCTGCATCAGGCCCCATAGGAATTTGGGGAATTCTATTCCTTGGTAAGAAGAAGGAAAAAGCCGAAAAATATTAGTTCCCGTAGTGGGTGTGTGACACTCGTCTACCAACTCTGGTTCTCCTGATGGCAGGGGTGTAGTGGAGACTGTGTAGATGGATTGAAGGGCCTATTGTACACCTCAGAGTATATGGTTGTAATCAGCTTCACATTTTCTAGGTTGTCTTTGTGCTTGGTTCTCTTTTCTGCTGATGGTTGAGATGGTCTGGCTCTACGAGCAATCGATGGAGAGGCTTGCAGTCTTCTCGTCAATGATGCTTGTTTACCTATAGACATTGACATTACTCGTTCAGTGATGAGGTCAATGAGAACTTATTTGACAAATTTCTCTGCAATTCTAAACTCATCCGACATACACGCTTAGGGTTGGAAAACTCGGGTTCTAGGAGTAACTTAGACACTGCAATGGGATAGTGGACAATAGCACAATGATTACTGTGTAAAATCAACGAGTCTGTGGGATCAAATTCACAGTTAGAAAAAGTTTTCTCGGTGCATGGTGCAATGGGATAAATAGATAACTTGGAAATGGATCTCTTGCAACGGGTGAGAATCCTTCATTAACTCTGTTATGTCCATTATGGCGCAGTCCAACGGTCTGGTGGCGAATCATAAATTCTTTTCTACCCGTTAGAAGGGTCGGTCGAACGGTTATATTTTTCCCAATGGCTATATTGATTCACCCTGGCTAAGTGCCATGTGGCGCTTTTCTGTTATCTCGACGAAGCTCCAATTTTGCAAATTTTCCCTCTGCAAAGTTCCCTCTGGAACCTTCTGTAAATTTTTGATCTTATCTCTCTTCTTACTTATCTTTCTGGCCTTATTTCCAGTGAGCTTCATCTCGGTATTCCTTTTTCCATTTTTATCCTTATCTGCATTTGGCATAGTTACTTCACACTGTTGAGATACTTTCTGAAGATTCTAGGGTGATACTTCTTCTTTATCTGGAATAGGTACTCCAATCTTCTGTGGGTCTTCTAGTGTTCTTGCAACTTCGACATCCGGGTCTCTGGTGTTAAATAGATTCGATCTATTCTTTTGTTCTTCAATCAAGTGTGCAATCCTTCTAGTCATGAAATATTTTATCTCTTGCTTCTTCTGCTATAAAACTTCTTCTTCTTCCTTCCTTTTGGCCTGATCTCTTTCAATCCAAGGTTTTCCAAGCAACATAGTAAATGGAGCGTTGTTCTCAATAAATTTAACAATCTCAAAATCCTCCTATGTCGAAGTCCCATTGGCATTCATAGTTATCTGGGTGAGCTTTACGCATAGGTATATCAACTTTTCTCTAAATATCCATATTCCTCACAATAAAGGAGTCATAGCAGGCATCCGTAAAAGTTCCCAAGTTCTTTTTGTCATGATATTCACCTATGTTTGCTCATCTAGAACACAGTCAATGTCGAAGTCTCCTATTCTTGCTTCAATACATTCTTTTTCTTTGAAGACCTATGATAAACTGATATGTCGGTGATCACTCAGGGTTTATTTCATCTATAGCAATACTTTCTCTAATTCTTTCTCGGTTTCTTCCATAATCGTAGTTTCTAGATCTTCCTTAGGGTTTTCTTGTCTCATGTTCCTTCCTTCAATATTAGCAATCATTCTAAGGAAATCCAATACTTCATGGTCCATAGTTTTGCAACAAAGACAACTAGGTCTTCTCCTGGGGAATTCCCTAGAAAGGTGACCCAGTTTTTTGCAACTATAACAGAGGGTTAATCCTCTCTTTCTTTTAAATTATTCCCAACTCTTCCTGTACTGCACGCTATGATCATAGTAGCTAACCTACAAACATTTCTTTCTAGGATCCTACATCCACTTGTTAGTCCAAACATTCTTTCTATGCATAGGTATAACATATCTTTCACTATTATTATCGGATCTATGCATATCAAACCTTCTTTCTTATATTAGCACCCTAGTTTTCAAGCTAGGAAAAAATATATAAAACATACCTAGATCCATACTATTGAAACAAAAATTTCCACTTATCTTACTTCTACAGAGCACAAATCTTTCAGATCTAGAAATTTTCACTATTCTTACCTTTATCAGAGTACAAATCTTCCAAATCTTACCTCTTTTCTTCATATCTGACCTATTTTCTTGGCACAGAGCTTCACAGGTCAAGTGGAATGATGTGCACTAGGGCAACAGATCTATGCACGTATCTTTCACAGTTTCAGGTCGGATCTTTGCACAAAGCTTCTTCTTCCTCAGTTCCCAACAATGACATTTTCAGGTCCCATCAACAAAACCATTTGTTGGCACAGGGGAAGAACTAGGGTTCAATGGTACAACAACATACCAACAAAACCCTAATTACCGACCCTTTCTTCAACACCTACAAAGCAGATGAAATCTCACCCGAGGTAGAGGGAAGGGTGGTTGCAGGACTTGGGTGTAACGAACCCCTCGACCAACCCAAGGCCGGGGTATCCACTTCCATAGAAACCATTCATGCCCTGATGCCAGTCGCTAACATTCCCAGCCATGAGGCCGGGACATGCTACTCTAGGTAACATCTTTCGTTCCCTTACTGTGGAACATACAGTAGCATACCTAGTAGTCAACTAAGCAATGCCACCTAAATTTATTCATTAGACTGGATGCAACTAAAACATATACATACAGTACGCTTGCGAAAGATTTACATCTAAACATAAACAAACCATTACTTTCTGTAACATACGACTTTTATATTAAAATAACAGTAATTATTGATATTTCTCATTTACAGGAAATTACCCATAAGCACACAAGCAACATAGTCACATATATGATAAAATCGTAACATGGGTATGTAAATAACAAAAAAACATATCCATATATCATACAATTGGTACTTATCTTAGAAAGACTATGATCAACTTCTTACAGTCCGTCCATGAACCTCCCAGCCATAGACTACACTGTTCATCACTCTCAACAATGAATCACCATCGAGCTAGGACTGAACTCCACCTAGGGTAAGGGATTCCTATCTAGGCTAAGGCTCATGGACAACAGGAAAGACTCCATCTTAGGTGCTCACTCAACTAATAGCCTACAACCTCTCATTCCCCACATGCCTATCCCACCCAAGGAAGTGTGCCCCTTCTCTTCTCAACAGTCCCTCGACTGCCCCACTTCCCTTCTAAGTCTTCAACAACAGGCCGGACTAGAAGTCTCAGAGTGTTGTAGCTGCAGTTTAGCACCAACAAAAATCATTCCACAACAATTCTCTCGCCTAGAGAACTGCTCATGAGCCTGACAACCTGCTTCTTCAATTCAGCTCCCAGCTAACTAGGTATACCAACCAAAAGGGATGGGGAAATAGGTTTCAGAAAGGTGGAATGGCTGTCTCAAGGATACCGAAATGTATGAGTGAAAATGGTCATGGAGTCATTGACTGGATAACTGAGTGTCTTTTTGGAATCACTGTGAACTCTCTGTCAAAACTGATGGTCCTCCTAAAGGTTTCCCCCTGTCTTCCGCTCATAAGGTCCCTCTTTCCATAATCCCCCACTGGGCTAAGTTTCCCCACGATATGAATGCATGTCTCCAAATTGACACTTGTCATATCAGAAGTTACTTTTGTCCACTTGTCCCCAACTTTAGAACTTAGGATAAACTAATTATCCATACTTTATGTTTTAGGAAATATTAATATAATATTCCTTGAATTTTGTCTCTCCCTTACCCTAACTGGTGAAGTTTAGTCCCCCATCTCTTTTATCGTGGTCGGTCTATGCGTAGTGATGTATTTTATATTAATCATGAGTCATGTACAAAGTAGGCGCATTGGCCCTTGACATCTAGGCACACTGGCCTAATTCCAAGACATAAGCATTCCGACTTATAATACTGGCTCACCATCCTATAATGCATATTATATACACAAGGTTCACTGACCCTAATATCATGCGCACTTTGTTACTGCGCGTTGTATCCCCTATCTTTAAGGTTGTGTGCACCTTAGTTACTGCGTGCGGTATTCAGAAATGTGCACATTACATCCCTTTACTGTGCAGTATATGTGCGCACCATGCCATGAAAGGTGTTTTACAAAAATGATGTATAAACAACTCACTAGCTTAAATATACTTGGATTATATTTACGTTTGGGTTCGGCTGAGGGATATTACATCGGGTGTCTGCAACATTATCTAGGAAACATATCTGTGATTGTAATACTTAACAGAGCACTTAGCACCAATAGTTCATTAATATTTGACCACTATCTACCTCGCAAATAAAACAGAGCATCACATCATTCATTCAGATCTGATGTATCTAAGCACTTATCATAGAGAGGTAGATTAGATCTAGCAGATTCAAGCACTAAGCACATTCACATAGTTCATATCTAACATCCATACACATCGTTAGCACAAATCATAAACAGATCTATCTATCTATATCAA
>JASDQU010013473.1:110458-123323 GCA_032191745.1 Picea mariana | reverse complement strand
ATAGATATTCATATTGATCCAAAAACCACATCAATTATTAAGAAAATATTTCCCAAAAAGAGTTAGTTACCAGGCATCTCCGACTTACAGCCTAGGAGATTTTCTTGGAGTGATAACAAATTGGCGTTGTTGCTGGGGAGAGGAGATTGAAGCTCAGCTTCCTTGGGAGATGACATAGATCCAACTTTGATGATAGACAAAGACTGGACATTATTTTGGTTGTAATTATCTATCTGGCGACTCCATGAAGGACGGATCTGTTGGCGACTCCACTGGTATATAAATGAATCAGATCTTAGCAAAGAGGTATGCGTTCTGCAATTTCTCAAGTATTTCTGGTTATCCTCATCCAGTACCTACTAGAGTTGAATGGGAACGTAGTATCCCCAGATTTCATGGAGAGAAGTGGGAAGTACTAGCTGAATATTTGCTGGATTTCCATGACTTCATTGACCGGCTTGAAATTGTACATGAAGATGTTCAAATTAAGTTGTTCAAATTTTCATTAGAAGGGATTGCTCTTGACTGGTGTCGATCTCTTCCAAGTGTAAGTGTCTACTCTTTGGCTGATTTTCATGCTGCCTTCCATGTATTTTGTAAAGACCATTTTTTGGATGACCTTCTCTATCCTGAATGCTATCATGATTTCAATTTGTTGAATAAGAAATCAGATAGTTATGTGAAATATGCTACAGTACGAGATGCTTCTCATCATGACCAAGATATTGATGATCTACAGGATGATGGCCATAGTATAGATGTTTTAAACAGTACATCAAATACATCCACTATCTTAGATTGTTATCAAGATCATATTGCCTCTTTTGAAAACTTAAAAAGTGAAGAGCAAATTGACAAGACAACAAGTGACAGTTTCAGATATGCAGAGGATCATGAGGGCAGCCTACAGTTTCAAGATTTACAGAGACTAGAAATTTGCAGCAGGTATAAAAAGGAAGATGACGAACGAAAAGGTTCAGGTCAGAAATTGAGTTCGTATTTTTCTTCAACAGAGATCAAGCAGTTTACATTCAGCATTGAGATAAGTAAAAGCAATCAGCAACTTAAATACAACGAGTTGGATCATCAACTCAAAGAGGTATTCTTTCATGATTTTTATGACCCTATTGCAAAATTTTTGGAATCTAGGAGCATCATAAATATCATAACATTTTTGTCAGACGAGAGACAATTTTGTTTCTGTTATCGACTATATTTCTGCATGATATGATTTCCATCATTTTTTGGGTTAAGATCAAGAATAGTTTCAGGAAATCATTTTCTGACATGGCTTCATTGGAAGCATGATTTCACTTAATAAGAGCCAGTACTGTGGGTTTAGATGTAGGAGTAGATAGAAAAATAAGCTCGTCCTACGAGCATGTAGATCACTTTCAGTCATTGTTGAATAAGCAGAAAAAGCATTGTTGAAAAGGGACGAGCAAAGTCAGTTGTTCCTCCAAAAGTGGTTGTGCTGGGGTGCATGGCAAAAGCTGAACTCAGGAAAAGGGCATATCAAAATGCATATAAGAAAGCACCAGAGACTTCTAGAGGGCTTCGAGATGAGAATTCATCAGGTGCAATGCAGGTAGATGAAGACACATTTATTAATCATATTAGTGCTCTGTCAAGGCTGAAGCCTATGCGAAAGAGACAATTTCCCTGGACTGACAATTTAGAAAGATCTTTGGTTATTAGCTATACAAGATACAGAGCATCCTTGGGGGCTCGATTTCATCGTGTTGATTGGGTTGCAATACCTGGTTTGCTAGCACCTCTGGAGATTTGACGAAGAAGAATTGCCTCTTTCAAGCATTAACTAGCAGTTAGGAAAGCTTTGGTGAATCTTTTTACATTGCTTGTCACACGGTATGAAAAGCACTTGCAACAACTAAAAAGAGAGCAAGATCTAGACAATGATAATGTATGAATCTCAAAAGGTCTTGTAAAATTATTGGCAGAAAGTCCTGTTCGTAGTCAGAATGCCTCTGCTAATCCTAGTCAGTTGTATGCCTTGTGGGATGATGTTGAAGAACCAAGTATTGCAGCTGCAGTTGATGAGGTTATGAGATACAAATCCATGGCTAAGTTAAGTATAGTGAAAAGGTYTGGGGKTTCTTCCTCATATGTGACAAAATGGTCTGAATTTGTTCCATCAGAGAAATTAACTTCCAATGTTCCCATAGATAACAGTGCTGGTCCTGCTTATTGTATCCAACATGAGCATTCTTCTGCAGTGGGTACGCATAATGTATCTTCCTCTGCATCTGCATGTGTTTCACTTGAGGTTAATGTGGGATCTATAGGTTTCATGGCAAATTCCTACTCTACTGATGAGCATCCAACAGGTCAAGTGAATATTGGAGGAGGCAGAACAAGGGCAAATCGTCACCGAAAACCAAAGAAGGTGCAAAAATTGTTTCAGAATGAGGATCTCAGTACTGAAAAACTAGTTCATGAGCCTGTTGGAATAATTGAGGAGATTGGCAGTGAAGTGAAACATCTGGCTCCTGGTGACCGCGTAGCTTTAGAGCCTGGAATTTTTAAACAGCAGAAAAAGTGGATGTCAAACCTTTGATCACCCATCGGTTTGGTTTCTCTCAGAAAGAAGTGGAAGAAGCTTTTGAGACTAGCGCTGGTGGGATAAATGCAATCAAAGTCATGATTATACTTGGCAAGTATGCTCAGCATTGGAAAATCGACACCTGGACACTTGTATCCTGCAGCTGAGGTTTTGTTTGGCGGTGAAACATCCAAATCCGGGGCGTTTATATCATCAAATGCTTGGCAGCCTACGGGCTTTTGACAACTCGTGATTAATGATATAAATGCCCGATTTTGCTCTGGGTTTTGCTATTGGTGCGTTCCTTACGCCTGCTTCCGCAGGGATAGAAACTTGGATCTTTGATTCATAAAAAAACATAGAAGCCCATCTTATAGGGTTTCAGAACGAGCCTTCTTACGATCTTCTGCATCCCAACACTGCCTCTCTCTCCTCATCGTCACCACAGCCGCAGAATAATAATAGTATTTGCAGCAGTGAATTGGTTAACCGGATGGATGATCTGGGGTTTCAGAAAGATATTGTACTTCCATCTTATAATTCTCAGTCTCAAAACTCTTCCACGATTCACAGTTCTAGCGAGTATCAAGAAGTTACACAATACCTTTTTGCGGAACTACTCAACTTTCTTGTCCGACATGCTAATTGATGTGCAAAAGCTGAAAAAATTGCTTGAAACTGGCGAATACAGTGACGTTGATATTTACATTGAGGGGTATGGTCTGGTTGTCCAAACATACAAACTTGTTTTGAGTGTCTGGAGTGCTCCTTTTGCCAAGATGTTTACAAATGGGATGAGTGAAAGTAATGCCTCAGGAGTCTGCTTGAGAGATGTTTTCCCCGAAGCATTTTTAGCTATGGTGCACTTCATGTATAGTGGAAAGTTGGACATGGATGAAAAACAGGACTTGGGTTCCTTGTTGCTTCCCCTTGTTCTACTAGCTGATCAGTTCGGAATTCACCTGCTTCAACAAGAATGTTGTGAATGCTTATTTGAGTGCATCTCAAAGGGTTGGTGTGGTACTTACTGGAAGCAGCTTCTTCATCAGCCATTGTTTGCATAATACAAAATTGAGTTCAAGATCGATTCAGTAGGTCCAATCCTACAGGTGGTCACCTCAATACCTGCCTCCAGGCCGCTTGAAGAAGCATGTGAAGAAATTTTTTCCAAACATTTTGATTACTGTACTATTGCCAGTGCAGAATTCAAAATGTTAGAGAGGGTGTCATTTATGAAAATACTTCAGGCGTCCGTGAATACAGAAAGGGTGACTTGTCTGCCTTTGACAGTCTGGAATGTGGAGAGATAGGTAAATGTAGTAAACATTTTGAGTTGTGATTATTATGGCTTTTGCAGCACCCCCATTTGGTAGTGATCTCTGAGGAAAGGGTTATGGATGTTATTATAACTTGGGGAACACAAGGAGATGGCCTTCATGGTTGGAAAGAAGCAAGTCGACAGCTAGAGGAATGCAGTCCTGACACACTCTTTGCAGAAAGGCTAGAACCTTTGAATGAATTACTTTCTCTTGTTCGTTTTCCTCTAATGTCATTTCCTTTACTTCAAAAGCTGGAGCAGAGCAACCTAAGCAAGCAAATTTCAGTCTTTCAACAGCTGATAATGGAGGTGCTTCAGTACCTCGGGACAGATGCAAGCAATGCAACAAATGAACAGAAGCACCTTTCGAAGTCATTTGACATAAATAATCAAAGCTGGCTAAGTAATTGTATCAGGTTCCAACCAAGACAATCGAGCTTTAAGCAACTCTTTTACATATGTGATGGTGATCGAGACTTCTATGGAGGAGAAAGTCATGACTATATCAGGTCAGTTCAAAAGTGAGCCAGAAGTTCAAAGCGTTTGCAAAGGTGAGCAACCATTCCAACAAGCAGTAAAGATTGAAATGCCCACATCATCATCGACAATGGGGCTCGACCCAAACATTGATCCAAAAAGGGTGAAACGAATTTTAGCCAATAGACAATGTGCACAAAGATCCCAAGGAAGGAGAGTTGCAAGCTAAAACTCATTAGGAGGAAATTACAAGTTTAGTCAGAGAGAAAGGAGCTTCATCTAAGAAGCCCTGAAGTCATTTACAAACATGCAGGTAATCATAATTTTGATATTTTGATTTTTGAAATACTTCTATTTTTTGGTGGTTTAGGCGAGCCCTCTAGTGCTCATTAACCACCAAAAAGAAGTGTTGTCGGTGGATAACTTGTTTAAATCCAAATACTATTAACCACAGAAAGTTGTTTTAACCAGAATATTCAAAATTTTGCCCAGATTTGAGATATTCAAGTTGGAATGATGTGAAATCTTCTGGAATAGGATGATTATGAATTATCAAACCAAGTCTAAACACTATTCTTGAAGAAGAAAGTCAAAAAGAAGTTTTTTGACTATATTTGGTCATTTTTAAAAGGCAAAATATAAGGGATCAGAAGGCACATCTCCCAACTCGAATTTCATCTTCAGGATATCAAGATAAAGACCCTTGGAAGGCTGAACTCCACATCACCAACTTACCACACAGACAGAAGGTGAGACAAGAGTAACTGAGGCATGGCACTTGATGATGTCGAGTAGGAAATATCCATATGATAAATTGTAAAGGCTAAATGACTCCATGCCCAAAAATAAAGGCACAGGGTCTGCCAGGTTCTTGGAAACCTCGCAGGGAGGTCTCCATCCCAGTTGGAGCCAGATGTTAATGATAAAAAATGCACTGGAATTTTTGCAAAAATGATGCCTAATATTGTACGGAACATTTGACTAGTTTCCCCCGCTCCTAATCCAAATCTCATTGCACCATTGGAAAGCTTATGATCTGTAGTTAAAAATTGACTATTTGAACGTGCAAAACGGACATTCCACGGCTGAGAAAATTGATTTTTCCCAAAGGCATTTTTTTCTGGAAATTCTGACTTTCGGTGGTTTAGGCGAACAGGACGACTATTCATTAACCACCGAAAGTGGTGCTTTCGGTAGTTAACCCACCCAGAAACTTTCCAAGTTAACCACCGAAAGCCTGTGTGTCCAGAATGGACGAGTTTTTACACAGATCAAGGATTTTTGAGATGAAAAGATTCGAGATCTTTTCGAATGAATGTCTAATGAATTATCAAGTCCAGCACAACAGTTATTTTTGACAAATGGTGGAGAAAGGAGATGTTTCAAAGGTTTATGGACATCTTTAATTAAGACAGAAAATCAAGACACCTTGCCACATCAACAAATTCAACTTGGTCTCTATTTGAAAGTTATCGTTTAGCCTTGGGAGGCTGTTCTACACTACACCAACCATCAACAGAGAGAAATCTGGGATTGACCTCACTTTTGGGGATCATCCCTCATCTTTTGCAATCAGATTTTGACTTACTATTTTTAGCTGATTTGATCCATGTTTTCAAGATCTCAGAACTACTTTGTAAAGCTATAAAGCTTAGGATAAAAGACAAACTAATGGTTCGATTTTGGGTTCTACATGCTGCTACTGTAACCAAGAGACTTATTCTTAATATATGAAACTTTGCAAGCTTCCTTCAGTTGTGTTGTCAGACCTTTTCTTTTCTGTTCTCTGATATCTTATGAGTGAATGATTTATTTATTGGCGCTTATTCAATTTACATGTGACTGTCATCTCACTAGCTGATTGATTAAGTTAAGAATCATAAGTTCTTTCCTTAGTTCTTAAACCCATTGTGCTTGTTTTATATGAGTATAATCTGGTTCAATAGCTATCTTCTCTTCTATTTAATCAAACCTTGTATGATTGTATTTCTAGAAGGCCTTGTGATATTTGATATCTCTAGACAGTCTTAAACACACAGTCCAATCCCTAGATATTCATATTGATCCAAAAACCACATCAATTATTAAGAAAATATTTCCCAAAAAGAGTTAGTTACCAGGAATCTCTGACTTACAACCTAGGAGAGTTTCCTGGAGTGATAACATGTTCTAGGTTCAAGAATTGTTGGGAAATGTTTTCAGTCCAAGTTTATAAATGGGGTTGCAGAGAAGATGAGTGGCTGAGGAAGCACCCATTGCAGACTCCCTTTCTTGGTGGAGAGAAAATTGATCTGCCAAGTTCCTATGGGAGGAGGAGAGTGGCCTCCATCCCTCATTGTTGTTGAATAGAAGGAAGAGTCTCTCTCAGAGCATCATGATCTAGCTAGGTGGTGACCAATGGTAAATCCATCTAGGAGTTGTTGTGCCTATAGTTGGGTGGAAAAGGGAACCCCTCTTAGCAATTGCTTCACTATCTAGTTTCTTGATAAGTATTCTTATACCTTTTGTACTAGAATTGAAAAGAGTGTCTGGATGTATGTGTCTATGACTAAAATTTGCATTGTATGATTAATATTAGAAATGCTTATCGTTCTTCTGTGAACCCCTGCATTCGAATGGTTTTAATTTTCCTCTTATTAACAACATGAGAACTATTTAAACATGAGTATTCAAATGAATTTAGGAATAAGTTTACAGTTTCTATGATTGTTGGAAAATCCTAAAGGGAATTTTCCCAAGGATTGATTTTGTAATGTTAGAGTTAGGATATAATTCACTTGAATGCTTCAATCCTATTGACCCCTCGAAACTACCTTCGTAGGTTACTAAATTTGAGCTCTATGGAGGGAGGACGCCTCATTCAAACCCTTCGTCTATGTGATTGAGGGCTCATGCCCACAACCCTAAAAAAATCATGACTAAGAGTTGAGTGTGCATCCCCAGAACTTGTTAGGGAATCTATATGATCAGGACCTTGGAACCCTTCGCTAGGTATGAAAGGAGGGAAGCCATATTAGCTTCAAAACTCTAGGATTCTGAAGCTATGGGATGTTATAACTATACAACATTAAAAACCAACCAAAGGAAACTTGTTGGTATGGTTAATAGAGAGGTTGAACGACATATGCCGGTTTCCTTAAATATGACCATGGGATTTTCCCCATCGTTAGAACATGATCCACTTCTTGGTCATGAAGTAACACAAGTCAAAGATCTGAGGATATTCAGGATCTCCCCTAACCATTGGATCTAGGTCATGGTCAATCTGATGTTGACCACTTCAAGAGAAAAAAAAAGTGTTAAACGGGCATAACCCCCAAACGCAAAATTTGTGAAGCGATGAGGACCATTAATCTGAGGAATCTTCGATATCTCCCCTGACCATTAGATCCAAGTCGTGGTAAATTTGGCATTGACCACTCTGGGAGAAAAGTAGTGTTTAACCGGTGAAACCCCCGAACAACGAAGTTGTGAAGAGACAAGGACCTTCAATCCAAGGATGCTTCAAGATATCTCTTGACCATTGGATCTAGACCGTGGTCAATCTGACGTAGACCACTCTGGGAGTAAGAAGGAAACTAAACAAAAAAACCTATGAACATCGAAAAAATGAAGCAATGAAGGCCGTAGATATATGGATCTACATGGACCTATCTCGTCCGTGGGAAAAAAGGGGTATTGGGAGGTTGCTGGCGCGAGTTCGGAATTTGGAGCTCTAGGTGATTTTGCAGGTAGGAGGGTCTAGAGGATCCTGGAGGCTATTCTTTCGGAGTGACGTGGCATGTTGATGTCACCTAGGGTGATCTAGACCCATGTTCAGAATGCCACATTTTTTCTTGATCCATGATTTTTACAAATCTTATGTCCCAATTGGAATGTGACACGTGTCACCCATTAATGGGGCCATATGTCATATCTTCCATTTGGTGAGTGTCAACCCCCTAGAACATGCTCTCTTGGCCTAATAGTTGGTGGAATACTCGGGGAAGTGGTAGTTCAAGACTTCTAGGAACTTGGGATGATAGAACGTTGGGGTTAATTGACAAAAGGCCCATACCTACCTGTTCCTACCTCTGCATTTAACTCGCCACAACGTGTAAGTGTGGACCCTTCGGGAGTCTGGGGTTTCAAAATTCTAGAGTTTTGGAGTGGTATTTTGAATGGGTCGAAAGGGATGAAGGACTAGACTTACCTTCCACTACTATAGACTATAAGAATAATTTAAATGTAATTAATTAACTAAGTGGAACCCTTATCATAGTTTTGGCATTTGAGAGATCTTGGCTCATAAATGCATGGTGAGGAAATTTCACCGAAGTACAAAGACTTAGGCATTAACTAATATTAATAACCCTAAGTGCCCTTGGAGATTTAGGAAGGAGTGGGATTTCGCTATATTAATGATTAATTAACCTAGTAGGTCTATAGGATCTAGACAAATGTTAACTCCGGTTTGGGAGAGTCTCTGTAAACTATGATGATGTGGAGTGTCAGGTGATAGGAAGCCACATGGGTGCAACGTGGTTGTGAGAGAGAGAGGATATAGTTAATGAAGGCTTAAAGAACTTTGAAGGGCCATAACTTGCAATCCATAACACATATCTAGACAAATTTATAGTCATTGGAAAATCCTTGTTGAACTGAAGGCAGTGGGACCCTAGTTACAGGGATTCAAGGTGATTGAGAAAAGTGAAATTTTGATGTCCCATCTGTTAACTCCCAAAATGAAACTGTCCTTTCGGTTGAGTTTTGTGATGGATACCATAGCTTTAGGTAGTATCTTCAAGTCATTTTTGAGTTTTTACTGCTGAGAAAATTTTTGGTTTTGGTGTGTCTTAGAAAATAATTGACCCATAAAGTCTTCTCTTTCAAAATTGTAATTTTTTACTTTCCACAGCTAACGTGTTTTCAAAAGGTTCATCGTGCACTGTGGAAAGTGTTCACTTTCAACAGCTAAAGAGATCGTTTCATCAGTTGGTGCGCTGTTGAAAGTGTCAAATCTCAAAAGATTTTGAAATCAGTTCTTGGGTGGCGTGCTCTGGAAAGCACACACTTTCAACAGCTAAGAAGGGTCTTCTACAAAGCGGTGCGCTGTTGAAAGTACTTACTTTCAGCAGCTAACAGGGGTTTCTTCGCAGAGGCGCGTGCTGGTGAAAGTGTCAAGCGAGCGTTCGGCCGATGCGTTCTCCACAGGTCGTTGCTGCTTGGAACGGGAATCACGTGCTGATATCCACGTATGAAAAACAATGATGGTGTGATCACCCCCACGTCAGAGAAAATCCAGGGCATGCGCTAATAGGAGTGGGCAACCATGGAAACTAAATCGTGCATGTCAGATGTGACTAGAATTCCAAATCGTTCCAGAAACCATGCTCATCGTTCATCACAGTCGAAATGGCAGGTTCGTGTTTGGAGATGCAGGTACAGAGGAGGTACCGTCGACCTGACACCATCAAATCAAGTAGAGGTCTCAAATCACAAACCGTTTACAACACACTGTCAAAGTTTTCATTTCATTCAAAACAGAGCCAAAGCCCGGACTGCTTTCAACAACATAGAACCTCAGCTCGACTAGGCGGTTACAGGGTTTATATTTGTCAAGTGTTTGAGCTACAGAATGGCGAAAAAACGCAGTGGCATTTTACTCAAACGAGAATTGAATAGTTTATCCTTTTTGGAATCACATCCCGAGGTTCAGAGGTATTTTTCAAATGCGGGTTGCATGGAATTTGCAGAAAGGTTACAAGTTGGGTCTCACCAGGCCACTGCTGAAGCCTTCGCCAAGACATTTGATGGCAACAAAGCTTGCGTTGGCTCTGTAGAAATCAAGGTGGATGAGGCCATCATTGTCGCAGATACAGGATTGCCTAGAACCGATCAAAGATGGTTTAAGACCACCGCTCCTAAGAATCTGGATTACAGGGTTTATTTGAAGGATGGGTACAAACACAAAGCGTGGACAAAAGGTATGCTCGTTTCATATCTGGATGAGGAGTGGCAGCATTTTATTCAAAGGCATTCAATTATACATTACCTCAGAAGGAAGATATGACAAGTTGATGATGTACCACTTTAAACTGATGGATCATTTTACAGGCAAAACCCCCATCAATTTGCCTTACTTCTTACACCACAGTTTGATTAAAATCTGCAATAGAATTCGAGCTCAGCCTTTGAGAATTAAATCGACTCTCTATCACCTAGGCCTCATTAAATTGATTCTTCTGTAAGAATTAAAGCAACAAGGAAGGAGCTGGGAGCACTTCCTGTTCTGGGAAGGTTTTGAAACCCAGAACCAGACTGCAAATGAACAAATGATAGGTGCAAGAAAGCAATTCTCCCCTCAGAGAAGCTCAAGAAGAAGAAGGGCCTTGTCAGGACCTTCAGAAGACAGGGCATCTAGATTGAAGTCTCACAGTTTGAAAAGGAAGTTGAATTTCGAGAAGACCACCTAGCAGTCTATACAGCAGGATTCAGGACACCCTACACAACAAAGTACAAGGAAAAATATCTTAAATATTCCATACTCAGATTCAGAATCTGAGCAGAAAGGCCAGTGCCCGGCCAACAAGGGTTCTGAGCAATCAGCAGAATGTGCTCAGAACTATGAAACAGTAAAGCATACAGAGCAGGGAGAATCGTCGAAACACCCGAGGTCAAATAAATCTCAAAAGATCAAACATCTCAAGGAGGTGATTTCCCAACAGGAGGTCTTGGAGCGAGTGATAAAGGATAGATATAAAAGGTTATCTGACAACTTTCCCAAGACAAATGCAGCGCTCGAAAAATTGGCCAAGGAAAGCATAAAAGAGAAAAAGAAGAAGGAAAAGCTCATTAACAACTGCAACAGACTAAGATTGCTTGCTCGACACCTCAAGAAGCGGATCAGGGGATTGAAACAAAAGTTGAAACAAAGGTTGAAACAAAGGTCTCATCCAGACCTGCAAGTTCTTGCTCAGGTGGTAGTCAATATGTAAGGTGAAAAGTCAGATGTTAATTGATTTTGGTTTGAAGTAAATTTTGAAGCCGAAAGCTCTTTTTTGTGCACTATCGGGACTTTCAACAGCGCCGTGCTACTATTTCATTACCTGTTAGTTGTGGAAAGCGATAGCTTTCAACAGCTAACCCGTGAAAGTTTCAAACGGTTGCGTTGTTGAAAGCTGGGCAAGCAGATTTTGAGGACGAAATCGCAACAGTTTATTTCCAACTTGTTTTGAAGGTATGCCAACGTATCAATGGACCATTAAATTGCATGCAAGGAGTTCAACCTCAGGGATTCGAGGAATTTTGGATRCGCTTTCAAAACCATATCCTAAAACTCAGCCATAARTATTGGGAAATGGAAYAGTCACGCACAGGTGTCATGCTGCTTCACTACATCGCAGATGTTGGAAGCTGGAGGAAGCAAATGGTGATTTTTTGTATGCTGAAGACAATTCGAACACTCAGTTCTGTTATTGAAGACTTTAATTTCATAGTTGTTTAAGTAGAATAGAACTGTTTTTATTAAATGACAGATCCATGTTTTTAGGATCTATGTAACCATTTGTAAAGACTATAAATACTTGTTTTGATATCAAACAATGGTTCGATTCTGGATAGAGAAATACTCTTTTTTATACTCAGACTTTCTATGTTAATACAGATCACAGGTTCCTTTCAATTTTGATTGTCAGCTTTCCATCTTTCTTCTGCATTATTATATGTGTTGTCAAGCTTTGAATGGTTGTTATCCCATTTTTTAGCTCATAGCCAGATAATAAGTCTCTTGATTGTCTCTTAGACCCTGCTTTGCACTGGTTTAGTTACAATTTATTCTCCACCCACTTTAAAGCTACTTGTTGATTAATCAATCTTTGAGAGCACTGTCTATTTGTTTATCATTTTCATGTTTGAATGCTATAAGCTGTATTGAGTTGTCCCATTGATCCACATCTAAAAAATACAAAAACATTCATTTCTTAAGTTACCAAGCACCTTTGGTCTGCAACCACAAAGGGTTTCTTGGAGTGATAACAAATTGGCGCCTTTGCCAGGGAGAGGAGGTCGAAGCTCAGCTTCCTTGGGAGACGACATAGATCCAGCTTTGATGATAGACAAAGCTTGGACATCACTTGGTTGTACATTCTCTATCTAGCGACTCCATTGACGAAGTGGCTCCCAAAAGAGCTCACATCAGGGCAAACCCAGAAGGCCCATTGACGACATCAGTTCCTGATCTAGAAAAAATCATCAGCAAGGGCAAAGCATTGCATAGACAGGCCTCCGGATCTGCAGCTGTGATTGATTCAAGTATTCCAATTGATTCCCATATTTCTGTATCTGAAAAGTATTTTGAAACCTCTGCTGAAATTCAAAAATCTAAAGAAATAAAAAGTTCATCTCAAGCTGCTAGGGTAGAAGAACCATCTTTTTCATCCAATATCACTGATTCTGCCCTTGAGATTGAAATTTCATCTCGTCCGAAAGAACATTCCTCTCCATCTTCTTCTAATTCATCGCCTAGC
>JASDQU010013473.1:89162-102857 GCA_032191745.1 Picea mariana | reverse complement strand
GCCTCCTGCTTTATCTCCTACTCTTGCTAAACCTCTGGATGGTTGTGAGCCTCTTGCTTCATCTCATGTGCTTGCAAAAGTCCTAGATCGATACAAGCCTCTAGATTTGCCTCCTATTCTCCATGACCTCCCTGTCAATTACATCAATAATCTGCCCAGGTTTGATGGAGATAATGGGAAGATCACTGTTGAAGAACATATTCAAAACCTTGAGGATTTCCTTGACCTTTATGAGGTCGAAGATGATGATGTCTGTATCAAGATTTTTGCCCTATCTTTGCAAGGAAAAGTTAATAATTGGTTTAGAAATCTGCCAGCTGCAAATATCAGAATTTTTTATCAATTTATGCAAGTTTTCCTAGATAGATGGGTGGTCATGGGAAATGTTTTCCTCATCCTAGAAGAGTATGACCACTTGAAAAGAAAGCCAGGGGAGACAATACATCAGTTTTCAGCCAGATTCAATAAGGTATATCATGCAATACCTGTTGATATACCTTTCTTGTACTGTGCATTGGGATCACTGTGATGGACCTATAAAAAAATATTTCTAGGATCCTGCATTCACTTGTTAGTCCAATTTTTTTTTCTATGCATAGGAATAACATATCTTTCATTAAATTTATCAAATCTATTCATATCAAATCTTCTTTCTTCTAGTTATTCCCTTGTTTTCAAACTAGTGCGAAATCTGTCAAGCATAGCTAGATCCATTCTTTCGAAACAAAAATTTCCACTTATCTTACCTTTATCAAAGCACAAAGCTTTAAAATATTACATCTTTTCTTTATTTTGACTCCCTTCTTAGCACAGAGCTTCGTAATTCAAGTAGAATGATGTGCACTATAACAACAGATCTACACACAGAGATTTCTCTTTTCTTCAGTTCCTAGTGATCATAGTTTCAAGTCCCGACAACAGAACCATTTGTTGGCACAGGGGCAAACCCAGGGTTCAACGCTTCAACAACGCACCAACAAAACCCTAACTACTAGCACTTTCGGAAACACCTGTGAAGCAGATGAAGTCTCACCCAAGGTAGACACAGGGGGGTTGTAGGACTCAAGTGTCTACAACCTAGCTGGGACACAGATCTGTGATCACAATACATAACATAGAACTTAGCAATTAACATTCATTGCTATTTGACCCTTATTCACATCGTAGGTAAAAACCCTAATTATAGAACAACGCAGTATTCATCTAGGTCTAAGCACATAACATCATAATAGAGATAACCTTCATTCATATTGTTAGGCACTAATCTACTACATCAGATGCATCTAACATACATAAATATTACAAAACTAAGAATAAATCACATCAATAACATATCGACCATATCGCACAAAGAAATCACAACACAGGATATATGTGGTTCACCCCCAACATGGGGCTACATCCACAAACTCTTCTCCTCTCTTATTAGGCTCTTCCAATATTCTTACATGCACCAAGCCACAAATCCAACTCCGATTAGGACAGGAGATCTGCGTGCACCTCACCAGATCCTCCTTCCTTGAGTTAGGTCCAAGAACCAAGCCTTTACATAGTTCGTGCACAAAGCACTTACAAAACACTTTCACTTAGCTTTGCAATCCTTAACACATCTTCTTGCACATAGCTAACATTAGCACTAAGCTGTCGACCTACTAGGTCTACTTCTTACATCGCCTAGCTCCCTATTTATACATTACAAAAGAGGCCTAAGCATGGGTAAACCCATGGGTTGACATCCCATACCCGTTACATAAATGCTAAACCCAAAAATCCTGCAAAAGGGGGTGAAATCCCACGATCTCCGCTTAGCCTTGGCGCTCCATCTTTGACCAGCCTGTCGAAGTCCCAAAAGTGGTCAAACACGACCAAGGTTCTCCAAAACTTGGTTGAGGGCCAACAAGTATGCAATTACTGACATGCAACATAGGAACTTATTTGTGAACTCATTGTTACCACACTTGAAATACCCATTAAGACAACAAAAGTTCCAAACTCAGGCAGAGGCGCTATAGGAAGACTTACAACTGGAATAAAACCAGTATCAGAAGACATATCCAAAAATAGAGGAGTTGAAGGAGGATCTAAATAATCTAACATTTCAACTTAACCAAAATAAGGGAAAAGAGAAAAGAGAAGTTGTTTGGTGTACCCTATGTAGGATAGAAGGACACCATAAGAATGAATGTCCAACTTTCGCTCAATATATGGAAATAGGAGTACCAAACCATTTTCCAACAGGAGGACCATGGTAAAATATTTGTAAGACACATAGGAATGACCCATAGCATTGTCCAATGATGTAGAAGTATAAGATAGTACCCAAAAGTTCATATTGCAATATTTGCAAGTTAGTGTGTCATGATGATAAGGATTGTAGGATGATGGAGTTGATGAGAGAAAGAAATCGAGATACTTATAGGGTACAAGAAGAAATGATGACAGGACAATATGCACCTCAGTTCAACCAGGTACCACCACCATACAATAATTTGCAGCAGTTGTACAACAATGTGCAGTCGCAATACAATAATGCACAACCATAGTATAACCCTACACAGTATAATCAGGTACCTTAGTACAACGCACCTCGAGGAGATCGAGGTGGATATAGAGGTTGAGGATGAGACAGAGGAGGATTTGGATGAGGCATAGGAGCAGTATTGTGCCAAAAATTCCAACAAACAGGACATTATGCAAGGGAATTTCCACTCCCACCAGTGACATGTATGTACTTTCGCACAGCAGATCATGACACAGAAGACTATACGACACTCTTGGGGAATATCTAAGAAAAAAGGAACTAGAACAACCAAAATTTTCAATGGATCTCTATAGAAGCTGGGGATGATGGGGGAAACATCAATATAGTCACTCGAGGAGGATCCAAGTCAGGAACTGACGCAGTCAAACAAGATCCAGCACAACACCAATGGGTTAAGAAGAATATTGAGCCACATAAGTAGTTTGATGCACGGAAAAAAAAGGAAATGTTTAAGGAGGCCAGACATGAGTTTCTATAGAAAATATTTGTGTCTATATCAGTCTCGCAACAAACTCAGAACTCACCAATGTATGAGATTCCCTCCTCAATGGACCATTTCAGTCAAGGACAATCTTTAGAACAAGTACCATAAAAAAAAATTGCAATCTTTTGATAAGTTATTTAAGGATCCATCATCTGTTAAGATCTTACAAAATCCAATAGAAATATGTAACACATAGGTATAAGGAAAATTAGAGTAGAAAACTCTCAATCATCTCCATACAAGAAGAAGAACAAGCACATTTAGACTAAATGATAATATTGGGGATTTCAATATGGGAGATATTATATTGGACTTAGGATCTGAAGTAAATGTCTTACCTAAGAAGACATGGTAGTGCATGGGAGAACCAACACTAAGCTATTCACTTGACCAGTTGAAATTAGCAAATCAACGCAAAGCGTTACCAATTGGAAGGCTTAAAGGTGTGACAATAGATTTGGATGGAGTGCGCACTATGGCAGATTTTGAAGTAATAGAGATAGTAAATGGCACAATACCTTACCCAACATTGCTTGGACTGGATTGGGAATTTGATAAGCAGGATATAATCAACTTGAAGAAAAGGAAAATGACTTTTTAATCAGGTGAATATAAAGTCATTGCACCATTGGATCCTTCAGAAGGAGAAAGTTTTGTAGAGCCCACTTGTTTGGATCAGGAGGAAATAAACTTGTTGTACAAAGCCACCGTGCGAGAAGAGGATTATGTTAACCCAAATGCAGATGGGGTACTTAACTGGAGAAGCATTACATCATTTGCTTCTGACTTAAATACAGGTTTGGAGAATAGGAAACAAATTTTATATGAAGTTTCCACAAGGAGGTGTGCAAGAATAGATCGTGCAGTAAGATGGGTTGGTACAAAGATAAGAGAACCTCCCAATTTTGATGGGTTAAATGACTTAGAGGAATTTTTGACAAAATATGAAGAGGAAGTACTAGAAAATCAGAGGCTCTTATCCCTAGATATTGTACTCAAGGCCACACCTACAAGATGGTGGGGTTCACACAAAGAAACAATTCAGGATTGGTATCAGTGTAAATGACTACCGCGCATTATATTTGGCGCAGAGTAGGGGAGCAATAAAATGTAGAGGTATAATGGACAGGGAACACTAGTGGAACAATTAGAGAAGTGTAAGACACAATGGAGGATGAAACTACCAGAGGAATGGCCACATCACTTTATCCATACATTGGAAGGAATCCCAGGGAACTGGTATATAGACCAGGAGATGCATAGAGGCACTATATAATGGACATGATTACACCAGAACTTTGTAGTAACTTTATCATTTGAACATGAGAACCCCAACATTGATTTAGCGTTGAAGATGATACGGGGAATAATATTTATTGATGAACCAAAGGTTGAAATCATGATAGAATATCAATAATAGAAAAGATAGATAATCAAAGAACTACTTTCATGCTATCATGTTGAAGAGGAAGAACCAGATGAAGATGATCCGTGCAACATTCATATTACATATATTGAAGGAGAAAGAGAGGTGCAAGGTCCATTTATGAAGTCAGAAGTATTTGTTGCACCAATAAAAGTTAATAAAGTTAACATTTGGATGAATGAAAATCCTAAAATGGCAAGTATTGGAGACTATTGGGATGAGCAAAGAGTTGAAAGAATAACAAAATTATTACGCGAATACAGTGGCATGTTTCCAACGACCTTTATAGGGATGAAACAAATAGCATGGGAGTTAGATGAGATGAAGATACCCCACAAACCTGAAGCTAGACCAGTTAGGAAGAGACCCTACAAACTGAATATAGTGTATAAGAAGAGAGTGAAAGTAGAAATTGACCTAATGTTGGAAGTTGGTATCATAGAACTAGTAGAGGAATATGAATGGATAAGTTCTATGGTAGCCTAAGAAAATAAGCAAGGGGGGATAAGGATTTGTGTAGATATGAGGAAAATTAATGATTCTTTCTTACATGACCCTTTCCCTACCCCTTTTATAGATGAGGTATTAGAGAATGTGAGAGGCCAGGAAGCATGTTCATTCACAGATGGATTCTCAGGTTACCATCAGATCAAGATAGCTCTAGAAGATATGTATACGACTACTCTTTCTACAGAATGGGGATCCTACCAATATACATTCATGCCATTTGGGTTGAAGAAAGAACCAGCCATATTTTCAAGAGTATTCATAGTTTCTTTTAAGGAATTCATACATAAATTTCTAGAAGTAGATTTGGATGACTGGACTATACGTATTTTGTTAAAGGACCATGTAAAAGTGTTGAGACTCATGTTGGAAAGATGCAGGCAATGTCAGATATTATTGAATATCAAGAAATTAATTTTTGGTACACCTTTTTTAATATTGTTGGCACATATAGTGTGTAAACAAGGTTTACTAGTGGACCCTACTAAGATTGCAGTCATTGTAAATTTAYCACCACCAAAGTCAGTGCRCCAGTTAAGAGAAACATTGGGGCATACAGGTTATTACAGGAAGTTTATAAATGGGTATGCACATATTAATACACCAATGGAAAAATTGTTGAAGAAGGACATCATATTTCAGTGGAATGAGGATTGTTAGCAAGGATTGGACACTTTAAAACAAAATATGGTAAAAGCACCTATACTAGTATTTCTAGATTGGGGAAAGACATTTCATGTGCATGTAGATGCATCATCCATAGCACTTAGAGAAATTTGGCACAATGAGGAGTAGGGGAATTAGACTATCATATAGACTTTGCAAGCTAAAAGTTGTGAGAATAAGAGAAGAACTACAACACCACAGAAAGAGAAGGCCTAGCCATGGTATATGCACTTCAGAAATTCAGGCACTATTTACTGGGTAAACACTTTAAAATGTTCACAGACCATTCTTCCCTCAAATGTCTACTCAACAAGCCAATGTTGGGGGGAGGATTTGTAGATGGATATTATTGTTCCAAGAATTTGTTTTCAACGTGATAGTCAAAATAGGGAAGCTGAATGCAAAACCCGATCAGTTGTCAAGGGTAACTAATGGAGAAGAGCCTACTAACTTGGAAGACAAATTCCCTAAGGCGCAACTATTTTTTGTACAAGTAGTCGATGAATACTACGTTGATATTATTGAATACTTAAGTAAAGGAGTTGCACCACAAGAGTTCATCACTACGTAGAAGAAAAATCTGGTAGTCAGAGATGCAAACTATCAACTTATTGTGGGACATTTATACAAGATGGGCGCAGATAGCATTTTGAGAAGGTGTGTATTGGAACATGAAAGAATCAGAATATTGGTAGAAGCTCATGAAGGGATAGTTGAAGCACACTATGCAGGTAAAGCTACCGTGTGTAGGATTATGGTGGCCAACAGTCCATAAATATGCCAAGAAATATTTCCATAAATGTGATATTTATAAGAGGGTTGGCAAACCCAACAGAAGGGATGAGATGCCTCTAAGAAAACAAGTGTCTCTGTAGGTATTTGACAAGTGGGAAATAGACTTTGTGGGACCTATTAATCCACTAGAAAAAAGTTCAGGATCTAGATATATCATTACTGCGACTGAATACTTAACAAGATGGGAAGAAGCAACATGAGTCAAAGATTGTAGTGTAGAGACACCAACACACTTCTTGTTTGATTAAGTGATCACTAGATTTGGATGTCCCGGGATTTTGATGAGTGACCAAGGCACTCATTTTATCAATAATACCATCATGGATATGAATGAGGAGTTTGAATTCTATCACCAAAATAGTACACCATACCATCCTCAGGCAAATGGAATAGTAGAAGATTTCAATAAGATTTTGGAAAATGCTTTGAATAAGATATGCAATGTCAATAGGGATGCTTGGGACTTGAAAATACCAACAATATTGTGGGAATATAGGACCACATGTAAAAATTTGATAGGATAGACACCATTTAGATTGGTGTATGGGAAAGAAGCAGTGGTGCCATTAGAATTTCGGGTACCTAGTCTACGCGTAGCAGCAATTACCAACATAGCATAAAGGAGAAAAATACATGAAAGGTTAAGTAAACTAATGGAAATGGAAGAGGATAGGATTCTGGAAGAATTTCACCAGGAAGTACAAAAAGAAAGACACAAAGCCTGGCATGACAGACATATTAGAAATAATATTTTTAAGGAGGGCGACCTAGTCTTGCTTTATGACAAAAAAAAATCCCGACACCCTATTAAGTTTAGAATGAATTGGCTAGGGCCATATGAAGTAAATACTGTCAAAGATGGGGGATTTGTAGAGCTAAAATACTTGGGAGGAACATAACTGAAAGGAATGATCAATGGTAGTCGACTGAAACTATACAAGTACACTCAACCTACTAACCCTTAAAAGTTACAACGCAGTAAGAAATGAATGTATATAGTGTACTATAATAGATATTAGGAAAAAAAAATCATAAAAAGGAAGACAAAAGTAGAAAAAGGAAGAAAAAAGTAGAAGAGAGAGAAATACAAAATACTGGGGAATATCGTGCACAACAGTTACTAAAATCTACACAAAAAATAGAAAACGTGACCGCATGCAACATATGGTTGAAAAGAAGAAAATACCATGCATTAAGGGAAAAGTCATAGTAGAAATGTATGACACACCGACAAAATACAACGTACCAGAGAATGAGCCAACGGTCGGAAAAGAAAAAACTGGTTGTCAAGGTAAAAAGGAGTGAATTGGGCATTTATGAAATTGAACGAAGCATACTCAACAAGATTTAACGCATTAATAACCATCAAAGAAGCTTCTCCGAAAAGATTCAGGGAATTTATGAAACCTTATATATAATGAAAATGCGGTCTAAATGAGACACATTGTGCATTTGCAAACTCCTGAAGCTAAGGAGCACGAAGATGAGAGGTGAACAGGCGAGTGCAAAGATCGAAGCAACCAACGCTCAATCAGGAAAGGAAGGATCACCCAATATGGAACCTCCAAAGGTCATCTCACCTAGACAAATACCAAAAAGAAATCACAGTAGCCATAGGTCATTGTAGGAGACCACAGAGGCAGAACATAAATTTACACATAGAGATGGAATCGTCAATGTCGATGCAATTCCCTCACCACAGGTCGAACCAATGAGCGTCACATTGGTAGAGGAATAAGAACATGCCACTACGATGGTCAGGATGGATATTGACTCGCATGATAGTGCGCAGGGCCATGACCCATCAACCACAGGCAACCCAAAAAAACTTGTCAGGGCCGAAGTAGCCCACAAAATAAATGGCAGTGACAGTGAAAGAATAGAGTCTGATGGGCCAAGGCCACAACCTATGGTGGGGTTCGTGCATCAAGAGGAAATACAACTTGAATACATCATGGGGCAATCAGAATCAGGTTGGTAAGCACAATCGAAGGCGGGGACATCTAGCACGCTAGTACAACGAAAGGGGAAACAACCTATCATGCGGTCCCCACACAAGAAGCTTGATGTCGTAATCATTTTATTGTGCATACTAGAGGGGGTGCAAGCCATGCTAAACTTACTAAGATATGTCAAAATATTGTGGTACACAGACCACGATGTGTCTGACACTAGAAAATTCCCAAAATTTGCGCATCAAGTGTACATGGAGAGCCTGGGAACATGGCCATTCAGAGATCCAATGTTGCAACCAAAGAAATGGGTGGAAGGCTTGGAAAGCACATGAATTCTCAATTTGCTGGAAATCCCCCACTTTGGAAGGGGAAAATATGTGAACAACTACGTCAAGAAATTGTTGGCCGTCCTCCATGGAGGATTTTTGTGGTTAGAAGAACTAGACTCTAATTTCATTCATCATAGGTCTGCCATCAAATGGCGAGAAGTCGACACAGTACCTGGATGAGAAAACTAAGGAAAATCCTCTCACAGAAGAGATGAAGAAGACGTATGGGACTTGTTAATGCTCAGTAAATTCCCAGAGGTTGTCGAGGGCAGAAGAAATTTACCAGAGGCAACTTTATCCAACCACTTCAAAACTGGGATATAGCCCTACCAGTTTTAGAGAGGGATCTCTCTGTAAGATTTAACTTTGTTTCAGTTTTTCAGATATTAGGCTAGTTAGATTAAATGAGATTGGGTTTTCTGTTTTTGTGAGTTGGCTGAAATAGGGTTTACGCCTCCATTGGGATATGGGGTCTACTTTATAAAGATAGAGATCAAATAATAGATATAAAGATTCTTTTCATAGGGAAGGATAATGCAACTATTGGATTCTTTAGAAATAAAGTGATGGATAGCAGAAAAGGCGAGATTGTCAATTAAAATAAAGAAGAAATTAAGAATTTCTTTATTGTAACATCAGAAGATAAACATTTAGATCTTTAAAAGATCAGAAACAGAGTACAAAAAGGTAAATTCTGCTGCTTTAACTCCCTTTAAATGATTAGATCAGAAAACAAGATGATAACTAAGAAAGATAAACATTCAATGAAGAAAAAGAAAAACCTCACTAACAGTTAACATGCAGGAATCCTATGAAATGTCTCTTTGTATTACTGGAAGATCTCTTGATACAAATTACAATTCTTACAACTTGCTAGGGCATAAAAGATCAACCCTCAATGCTTCAAAGTTTGAAGTATTTATAACAAAAATTACGAACGACCCTGTCATTAATGATCAGGATGTGGCACATTCTAAGTCTAACTAACTAACTAACTAACAAGATACAAAAATTTAGGAACTTTCGATGATGTGTCGAATTCTTCATGTTGATTCTACGGAAGGCCATTGGTGAGTCACCCACATGAATTTAACTGATCCGCGTGCTGACTCAACTTGCACACCTCATATCCTACTCGATCAAATTACACATCTCTTCCCATCTTATCTGACTGGGAATGGTGACTTTGAGTAGTCTTCGGTATATTTCATCCATTTTTGTGTACCTGGAAAAAGTCGGTTTGATGATGAAAATATACTTGATCTCGTGTTGTATGCTAAGGTCTGGCTGCAAAGTTTCTAAGAATGCTTTGCCCGTTATACTTCTCTGTATTCCCAAAAACTTGGAACTATCTTTGGCCACCGTGGCCATATTCTATTTGTAATCGGTAAGAGTCATCAACTTGTCATTTAGGACCAGTAGACCAGGAAGACCTTTCTTCTGCAAAGCCTCGATCTTGTTGAAGAACCTTTGAACTCCAATGTCCATGTTCTGGACTTTCTCCTCCAACTGTAGCATCAGTCCTCTTTTGGTCAATACTCTCTTGACTTCGAGGATGGTTTATGTCCTGTCTTCAATCTTCAGGTCTTCTAGTTCTTCTCTTTTCTTCGAGTTTAGGAATCTAATGATTTCATTGGCTTTAGTGGGAATTTCTCCTAACTCTCATTTTATTTTGTCAATAGCTTGTCTGCTCCTTTGTACCAGTTCATTTTTCTCAAACATGATTTGCACCATAGGCTAGATTTCATTTATGGATTTGGAGATATCCATCCAAATATTCTCCTTTGCCTCGACAAGTGTCTTTCCCGCCACTGTTTGCTTTTGTAGTTGCTTCAATTCCTGCATGAGATTTTTTTGATGTTTGTTTCTCTATGGTGTAGCTTGTCTGGTAAGAAGACTTGAGCTCCTGAAGGTTCTCAACCTCCTTTTTCAGTCTGTTGATTTTTGTTCCTTGTAAGTTCATCTCCTCCATGGATTTTGCTAGATCCACAGTTTTTTCCAGAGCTGTCAGTGCAGTGGATGATGGCATTTCTGCTGTGGTGGTTGTTGCTACAGTTGATGTGCTAACTCCTGTGAGGGGAACTACACTCAGTGGAATGAATTCCATAGGTGTGGCTTGTTCCTTCTCCTTTACCAATCTCTCCAGCTCTACTTCCACCTCTCTTAACTGTGCATTCTGCTCCATAATCAACTTGAGCATTTCATCCTTTTCACCTTCTGTCTTAGCTATCTCCTTTGCATGTGCATCTTCTATAGGTGGTAGTTTCAGTTTTTTCCTCAAAGATGCAATGTCAGCATTATTTTTCTTGAGCATCTCCTCAACGGATTTCACATTAGAGGGATCATATCCAATATTAAGCACCAATTCTTCTAAGGACTTAATTCTATTGTCCTTTGCAAAAGATGATATCTTCTCCAATTTTAACTGAGTTTGAACGTTGTTCAGAGAAACTTGCAACTTAGGAACAGAAGTAGAAGCATTTGCCAATGTAGAGAAAATCATTTATCTTGTCTGCCTGTGTAAATCCATATAATCAGCTGGGTGTACATCTCTAGTGTTGAACTCAAATGTTTTCCTTTTGTAATCAGTTATTGCGTTTGTATCGGGCACTTGTTCCTGCAGAAAGGCCATGTGCATTCTACCTTTCTATGTATCAAAAGATGATAATGTTTTGTGTTGTGTCGTGGACGTTTGCTTCCAAAATTGAGCATAGGTGCTACTGGTCAACATCTGATTCTTCTTCTTGATCATATCATATTTCTCAAAAATACTCAATTTTGCACCTCCTTTATTCGGTTGGTCAACTAGTGAAGTGTCAGTCTGCCTCTTGGATGAAGAGGTAGACATGATATGTTGGTTGCTTGAGATAAGAGGTGAATGATCACCTTTCATAATTGTAGTGGACTTTGTTTCCTTTTCACCAGTCGTGTCAGTTGTATGATTGTCTTTTGGCCTTTTGGTGTGTACTTGGAAATCCTCAGCCGAGACTTCTGTGACTGAAGGGGAAGTGTCTTTTCTGGGTCTTTTCTCCTTTGGTACCTGTGGTGTAGTTGTTTGCGAGATAATAACTGAAGGAGACTATTGTTTTACCTCTTCCAGAGTGTTCACCTCCCACTCCATTTGATTTACAAACTTCTCTATCTCGGGCTTGGACGTATGAACATACGGGATATTTTTATTCTTCACTCTCATCTCCGAGATGATCCCACATGGATCATAGTGCCACAGAAAACTTGTTTCAAACTTCGTTTCCCTCAAAAGTTTATCTGCCTCTTCCCCTGTAGCTCGACTATTGCATATAAAAGATCCTATCTTCCCCTTAATCCTCAGTTGTTGTTTCTTCTTTAGAGACACAAAGTGTATATCATCTGAATTTATCATTTGTCATATATATTCCAGGGAAAATATTCTCAAAGCAAAATACTTGGGCAACTTGTATGGAGATAATTTGCACCCGTTTACCTTGATTTCTATGTGATTTTGATATAGGTACCAATCTCCTGTCTTTGCGAGGTCTGAGAGGTGTAATATTCTATGGATCTCTTCATTTATCCTTGGCTCTAGTCTCCCACTGAGCATGCTCACCACTGGATGGTAAAATTTCTCAATGAACTATTTGAAGCTAAACTATGTGGAGTTCCTTCTGAGCAATGAAGTCCAAGATGTTACTACCCATGGTTTGCCATCCTTGTCCATTTTCTGCATCGGGAAGGAGAACCTTTCTACTTGACAGAAGGTGAACATGTAAGCCAGTATTGAGGAATACCAGAACATGCCCTCTGAGGCAAATTTAGAAAGTTGATCATGGATGTTCTCTACAAGGAAAGTGTTGTAGTCAAACGGGATGGTGGTCTTTTCCTCAGCAAAGAAAATGGATAGGAACCCCAATATAGGTTCATCTACCCCATTCATATGAATAATAGCCAAGTAGACAACAAAGGGATGAAATCACTTGGTTTCCCTTTTCTGAGAACAGGGAGGAAAGATACGGGGGATTTTTTTTTAGGAAGTTGAGCATCCTATGGGAGGAAAAGATCAAAGATCTGGGCTCTTTGAGGAAAAGACAAAATCTGGTATAACTCTGTCAGGATTTCAAGGTTGAAAGGGGGGGCGGATTCGGCTCTAGATATCTGCATCATCTGGTCAATGGCCTCTAGTGTGATAAAGAAAAGATTTTCTCTAGACAAAGAAACTATGACTCTCTAGTCTAGGAGGTAATGAGCTTGACATTTGAGGGCAAATTCAGGGAAATGATGGACTTGGGGAAAAATATACAGAGGAAGATTTGACTCTTAGAGCCCAATATCATCGCTTTGATCTAGGAATGTGTCCTCAAACCATGACTGCAAGTCTTCAAAATCAAATTTGCACTTGGTCTCTGAGATCAGATAATCCTTGTCAGCTAATGGGATCCGTTCGAGGTCGACAAGAGGTGGGAGGAATGGATTTTCCTCGACCTCTAATTTTTAATACTTTGGCGCCATCGCTTCCAATGGTACCTGCAATTGAAACAAAAATGTTAGCGGGTAATGGCTATGGTTGGGTCGATGACTAGATCAGTGAGGGGAAAAGAGTTGTCTGGTGTGGGGAGAGAGTGAGCAGTGTGTGAATAGCAGAACAGGGGCTAGATTTGAGTGAACAGGTATTCGTTGGGTGTGGGGGACAGGTCTATAGGCTAACGGATATGTTAGCCAGTAGTAAATGGCCAACGAATCATTTGAAGTGTGAGAAGGAAGGTTAGGGATGGGTAACAGGTGCGACAGGGTGACGTGGGGGTTGCTTATAGGAGAACAAAAAACATGAGGTGACTTGTGATGGGTGACCACATGGGATGAAATGACAGAGTTATAAGATGAGACTTGTAGGGGAAAAGGTAGTGGGGGTGACTTCATGAAACGACAATGGTATGTCAGAAGGTGGTAAGTGGTAAGTGGTTTTTTGAGTGGAGGGGTTTTGTTGTAATTGATTCATGCCATGTTAGGGTGGGGTC
>JASDQU010013473.1:26421-60427 GCA_032191745.1 Picea mariana | reverse complement strand
TCTAGGTGCCGATAGATCTGTCATATATCTATACACCATCTTTAATCTCTGAGCGTGACTTAATATGTTCAACGGAACTTAGGCTTAGTGATTATTGTGGGTTGTGTGTGCTACTTCCCTTGCTTTTGTCACCATGGGGTTAGGAAAACACCTCAAACATCATAATTATAGATTTTCTTCGAACACCATACAAACTTTATTGAAAGAAAAGCTGGCTAGCCTATGTCCTATCCTACCTACCTACACCTTTAGCCAAGATTAAGCTATTGGGATAAGAAATTACTCTATCCTGAGGCTATTTCATCTGGATTGAACAGGATGATCAAATTTATTCAATAACTAACCTATCTACTTGGCTAAGATTAAACAGTCTAGCCAAGCTTATTCACTAATCCTATCAACATCAATTCAAAAGGACCTGACCATGTTTAAATAGTATGGCTCAAGTCATTGTTATTGCATGGGGCTTTGTTCATTTTTTCTTCTATGACCTCTTTTATTCTCTTTTCATATTTTTCATGTTCTTTTTCTTCTTTTTCTTTTCAAATCATTTGCAGGATGAAACATTATTTGAAATCCAAAAAACATTACAAGGATAAAATTTTCAGTCACCATTTGATTCTATAAATTATAGGGTTATAATAACAACTCCACCTGGGGATGGTAATATCCTTGTGAAGTGCCAAGAATCCTGCTTCTTGATGTCTCGAAAAATTTAATCCAGAGCTTCTTTCACTACTTGATCTATTTTATTTTTGAAATTTTTTATGACATCGTCCAATGGCTCAGGGCCTTCTCTGTGGGCTTCAACCATCTAATCAAAGTCACCCATTCATAAAATATAAGTAAAGGAAAATTGTTTGTACAATGGGAATGGGTGGCAAGTGCCTTTACTGAGGTGGTGAGTAGTGCTTCAGCATCCTGTCGTTCACCATTCCACCTGGAAGGTCTGTACCATCACTGTTCTTGAGCAGAAAAGCGTTGTTTCCTCTAAATTCCTGGATAATGAAGGGGCCTCTCCATAGGCTATCAAACTTTCTATGTTTACCCTTATCTTTATTCCTAACGTCCCACCTCAGTATCAAATCACCTAACTCTAAATCATCTTCTTTAGTTATTTTGTCAAAAATCTTTTTGATGTTCTCCTGGATGACCTGAGTTTTGTTGTATACTTCTTCCTTGGACTGTTGCAAATGGATCATCTGGTTTATTCTTCTTTGGGAATTATTTGGCTCAGCTTGCATCTCTTGAAAAATTTTCATGACCAGGACCCCCAAAGAGGTAGGAAAAACTTCTTCAGTACCATAGACCAACTGGTATGGAGACATATCAATTGACCTCTTATTGGTTAGTCTATCAACCCAAAGTGCAAAAACCATCTTGTTATGCCATGACTTCTTATTTTCTTGCAGTGTCTTCTTATTGATATTCACCAGGGTTTTATTGGAAGACTCCGCCAGCCCATTTCCCTGAGGATAATAAGTTGTGGAATGTCCCAACATAATGTGATACTGGATACAAAAATCTATGAGATTTTTGGACCGAAAGGCTGCTACATTGTCAGCCATAATTTTTCTAGGGCATCCAAAACGAGACAAAATATGATGTTCTATAAATTTAATGATAATAGAATCAGTAGCTTGCCTGCATGGTACAACTTTGATCCGTTTCGTAAAATAGTCAGTGGCAGTGAGAATCCACTTGTGTTGGTTAGAAGAAGGAGGGTGTATCTCTCTGACGAAGTCTAAACCCCATTGTTGGAAAGGAGATTCAACAGAGATGGGTTTGAGGGGCAAGGGAAGAAGCTTCTTTTTACCTTCAAACACTTGACATTTATGGCACGAGGTGACTTGTCGATGTACATCCGTGAACAATGTGGGACAGTAGAATCCATCTCTAAGGATCTTATTTGTTGTAGTCTTCCAACTCAGATGCCCAGTACAATCTCCTGCATGAAAATCTTATAAAACCTTGTCAACTTCGTCTTTTAATAGGAAATTTAACAAAATACTTCTAGGATCTTTCCAATAAATATTACCTTCTAGAATACAAAATTTTAATGCTTTTAATTTCAAAAACCTTGCTTTGGTTTTATTTAGACCAGGGGGAGCTTGTAAATTGAGAAGGAAAAATATCAGGTCTGTGTACCATGGAGATTCTAGAAATACCTCCTTCACGCTTGGAGTCGCTTACTCTCCCTGCTCATCAACTGCAGCTAAGAAATTAATATCTAAAGCATGGAAATTAGATTCATCGATCAACTTTTCTAGACCTTGACCTTTGATCAGTTTAGTAGCCTTAATCTCTAAATCGTATTCTAGAATAACAACAATCCACTTTCCTCTTCTACCATCTGGATTATCCTGAGTTAGAATATCATTTACCACTGCATTTGGAACATAGGAAATGGTATGGGAATGGATAATATAGACTCTAAATTCTTTTATGGCTTTCACTAAGGCAAAAGCTTGTTTCTCCATTATTTTATAATTTAACGCAACATCTCTCAAAGATTTACTGAAAAAGGCTATGGGTTGTTCATACCCGTCACTGTTTTTTTGCAATAGTATTGTAGTGATGGTGTGTTCGGATGCAAAATAGAAAAGTTAAAAGTATTTGGTAAAGTCTAGACCATCAAAAAGACTTGGTGAAAGCCATAAAAGACTTCAGAGTCTAAGAATATTGTGTTAGTGCATGCTTAACCCATTCAAAAGATTGCTTGGATTCAGTGTTCCATTTTATTTTTGTGTCCTTTTTCAACATATTGGTGATGTTCCTGAGAAGTTCGGCTAGGTTGGGTATGAATCTTCTTAGGAAGTTTATTTTCCAATGAAAGATTGTAGCTCTTTAATATTCCTAGGGTGTTCCAGTTTTTGGATGGCCTCTATTCTGCTGGGATCTATTTTGATTCTGTCCTTAGAGATTATGTGTCCCAATAGTTTGCCTTCTTATAACCCAAAAAGGATTTTCTTAGGATTTAAAGAAATCCCAAATTTTTTTCACTTCTCAAACATGTGTCTGAGGTGCAGCAAGTGTTCATCGTCAGATTGGGAGTAGACCGTCACATCATCCAGATAAATGACTAAAAATATCCCAAGATTGTCCACAAAAGGAATATCCATTGCTCTCTGGAAAGTGGCACCAGCGTTCATCAAACCAAAAGGCATATTCACATACATGAAGGTTCCCCAAGGTGTAGTGAATGATGTTTTCTCTTGATCTTTTGGGTGGACAAGGACTTGGTTGTAGCCTGAGAAACCATCTAGTAAGGAGATCCTACTGGACCCAACCACCTTTTGTAAAATGTGGTCCATTTTGGGTAAAGGGTAATTGTCTTTGAGAGAGACTTTGTTCAGATTTCTAAAATCTATGCAAATTATGATCTCGCCAGTTTTCTTCCTGGTAAGAGCTAGGTTAGAAACCCATTTGGAAAATCTCAAGGGGACTATGATTTTCGCATCATACATCTTTTATATTTATTTCTCTATTAGGGGAAGTAACTTGGGATTTATTCTCCTAAGTTTCTGTTTGAAAGGTTTGTGTTCTTCTTTTATAGGAATCCAATGTTGTATGATACTTGTGTCGTAGGATTTTAAGTCTTCATAACCCCAGGCAAAAACATCCACATCTTCCTTAAAAATTTCAATGTACTTGGGTTTTTTCTGAGGGGATAGAGATTTGGAGAGTTTTATCATCTTGGGTTTTTCTTTTGTTCCTATGTTTCATTGTTCAACCTCTTTACCACTATCTTCAATTTTTGGCTTTTTGGCTACATCGTTAAAATCGAACAAGTCTTCTAGCGGAACTAGACCTATGGGTGACACATTACTTTTCAACTGTAGAATACTAGAATCTATCTCATTTTCATTCAATTTATCTGCATCTACTTTACTTTCATTGAACTCTTTGGAATCTACATTATTTAGACTACCACTTTCAGAAATGGCTTTATTTACAATCTCGTCATCGTTTTCTAAATCTATGTTTGTAATTCGAAATCATTCTCACACTATAGGAAGTCTTCAATTTGATCGTCATTTCCAAATACCTGCCAGTATTTGATGTTGTCAGGAATGGTTGGTCTGCACTTCACCTCCATTGTGTACTTGGCGTGGGATAGAAAGGAATTTTACAGGTAGCTTCCGATGTAGCCAGCCCGTATACTAGTATGTTTTGTCCTCTAGGGATTACCTACAAGTCGATTTAAGTAAAGCACTGAAGAGAATCCAAAAATACATTCCTATAAGCCCTAAGTCTGGGGTGTTTAGCTAAATACTCACCTTTGATTTTCTTTATAATCAGTTCAGAATCACCCCTTACCATGATCTGTTTGGCACCAAATTTCTTTAGTAGTTTCAGGCCAAGCATCAGAGCCTCGTACTCAGCTACATTATTAGTTCATTGGAAATTCAGTTTGTAAGAATGATTCTCGGAATACCTTGACCTGTGAATATGCAACCAAACTCTAGCTCTAGCTCCTTCTTTACTCACCGCACCATCGAAATCCATGCTCAAAAAATCTACTGGAAGTTCCTCCCTCTCTACCATTTCCACCCTTCTTCCCTCAATGATTTCTTTACTTTCTTTCGAATCATGTGTATCATCTTCCAGCTGAGCAATTTGTTCTTCCACATCACCATCATTGTATAGAATAAAAGAGTCTAGATCAGAGTGTGCAGAGTACAATGGATAGTTATGCGTATTTTCCTGACTACTGACCATATACTTCATTAAGGTTTCTCTATACAGTCTCCTCTATTGTCCGAATACTGGGATGGTGGCATAGAACATATCTAGCTGCAGGGTTCCTTTCAGCTTAGCCCCCCATGATCTTGACAGTAACATACCATATTTTGGGGGAATATCTGCAACTACTATATCCATTACCATACTCTTTGTTGGGATTTGAGATAATGTAATGCATAAGTCTTTGATCAGGCCTATACATTTAACCTTGTTGGAATCGAAAGAATGCAAATATTTGTAGGGTCTAGTGACCTCGAGCCCCAACTTTTCCATCATGGCTTTGGGCATCAGGTTGTGAGAAACACCCGAATCCAGCATAGCATTGTGTAATATCATATCGTGGATGTTTAGGCTGATGTAAAAAGGGGCTACGACACCATTATCGATTTGACCATCAACTTCAGGACCAAACAAGAGCTCTGGTCAGTCATCAGCAAGATTTACTATGTCTGAGTGATTTACCAATCCAACATTCAAAGACTTAGTACCTATCTCGGGTTTGATGCTTAAATATTTAATCACCTGAGATCTGTAAGCGTTCTTGTTCATCAGCTCAGATAGGGGAATGGGAATTTTTAATTTAGCTAGTTCCCCTTCAAGGCTGAATACAGTGGACGGTTTTCTTAAGGTCTGTACTTCTGGCTTATCTATCAGAATTCTGTGGCCGGGTACACTTGGTTGACTGATTGATAAAACTTTAGTATGATTTTCTCTTTGTAGTATTTCTGGAGTTTTTTGTGTATGAGGTCCAACCTTGTTTCTCTCAGAGACTTTCTTGGGAAGGTTTTCTGAGGCTTTCTTGGTTTCAACAACCTTCTTCAGAGAGTTCTCATTTGTCTTCTTTATCCTCGGGTTATACTGCATCAAATCCATCGGGGAATTTTATTAATTCCAAACCTTGTGGTGGTTTGATATCAGTCGAAATTGCATTGTACATATTGTTGAAATGAGTGCAATAATATTACACTGTCTCTCCTTGGTTCTGTCTGATGTTCTCATATTCTGACAGGATCTGGAGAGGATTTTTTTCACCTCCCACCTGTCAAGGAAATATCGATGAAAAACAACAATTTCAGTTATGGTAGCAGCAGGTAAGGCCTTGAACCACTTTTTAACATCTCTAGTCAAACTTTGTGCAAATAGTCTCATCTACACATCAGCTTCATCCACTTCCTATAAATCAATATAATCGTTCATTTTGTCAACATGTTGATGTGCATTTAGGGGACCAGTACTATCAAACTGAGGGAGTCTGGTTTGATAATCTTGAGTCATGTCATGTAAAGGGGAAACCAACACCAATGGGTCATATATCGCTACCATGATTGGTGGAGGAGGCTGAACAACAACCTGTGTGACAGGAGAGGTAGTGACTGAAGTTGTAGAAGATGAAGGGCTGGGAGAAATGGAGTGACCTGGTTTAGATTTAACAGAAAGAAGGGAGTTCAACTGACAGCTGAAGGTGGAGTTTTTTTAAGGATTGACCAAGATTCACAACTAGGTTTTCAAGATTATCAGTTTCGAGGTGAAAATGTTGATCAACTTTAGCTCTGGGAGAGTATTTCAGGGGTCCTGGGCTGAACGACAGTTTGATCTAAAATAGTTTCACTGACAAAACTATCATATTTTGTCCTGAAAAGGATTAGTTGAAAATATATATCAAAATCGAGATCTTGAAGAGGAACTAACTTCTCTGGGAGATAAGGGGACCTTAGAAGTGGAATCTGACTCCTGGAAACCACTGCAGTGTTTTTCTTCCTGAATATTTTTTCGAGATTGTCTATTACTACTACAGGTTCTGGGTCTGGATGAGATTTGGTAAAAACTCTTTTGGGAGACAAAATTATAATTTTTATTTTGTTTTTCTTTATAAAATAATATTAAACTAATTATATACGAACTTTAACAACCTCTGAACATTATCTCTTTATATGTTTGGATTTTATGACTTGTTCAGAAATAAGGTTTTCTTTGTCTAGGGAAAAGAAATCGTAGGATTGAAAGATTATTCAGTTCCCCAGTATGATCGCCACTATGTTAATGCTTTGTAAATTCCCAGAGGTTGTCCGGGGTAGAAGAAATTTACCAGAGGCAACTTTATCCAACCACTTCGAAACTGGGATCCGGCCCTACTAGTTTGAGAGAGGGGTCTCTCTATAAGATTTAACTTTGTTTTAGTTTTTCAGATATTAGGCTAGTTAGATTAAATGAGATTGGGTTGTTTGTTTTTGTGATTTGGATGAAATAGGGTTTACGCCTCCATTGGACTATGGGGTCTATTTTATAAAGATAGAGATCAAATAACATATATAAAGATTCTTTTCACAGGGCAGGATAATGCAACTATTGGATTCTTTATAAATAAAGTGATGGATAGCAGAAAAGGCGAGATTGTCAATTAAAATAAAGAAGCAATTAATAATTTATTTATTGTAACATTAGAAGATAAACATTTAGATCTTTAAAAGCTTAGAAACAGAGTAGACAAAGGTAAATTCTGCAACTTTAACTCCCTTTAAATGATCATATCAGAAAACAAAATGATAACTAAGAAAGATAAACATTCAACGAAGAAAAAAAAAAACTTCACCAACAGTTAACACGAAGGAATCATGTGAAACATCTCTTTGTATTATTGGAAGATCTCTTGATACAAATTATAGTGCTTACAGCTTGCTAGGGTGTAAAAGATCAACCCTCAATGCTTCAAAGTTTGAAGTATTTATAACAAAAATTACAAACTACCCTGTCATTAATGATCAGGACGTGGAAGATTCTAAGTCTAACTAACTAACTAACAAGATACAAAAATTTAGGAACTGTCGATGATGTGTTGAATTCTTCATGTTGATTCTGGGGAAGGTTGTTGGTGAGTCACCCACATGAATTTAACTGATCTGTGTGCTAACTCAACTTGCACACCTCATCTCCTACTCGATCAAATTGCACAGCTCTTCCCATCTTAGCTAACTGGGAATGGTGACTTTGAGTAGTCTCCGATGTATTTCATCCATTTCTGTGTACTTGGAAAAAGTTGTTTTGACAATGAAAATATACTTGATCTCGTGATATATGCTGAGGTATGGCTACAAAGTTTCTAAGAATGCTTTGCCCATTATACTTCTATGTATTCCTGAAAACTTGGAACTATCTTTGGCCACCATGGCCATCTTCTATTTGTAATTGGGAAGAGTCATCAACTTGTCATTTAGGACCAATAGACCAGGAAGACCTTTCTTCTACAAAGCCTCGATTTTGTTGAACAACCTTTGAACTCCAATGTCCATGTTCTGGAATTTCTCCTCCAACTGTAGCATAAGTCCTCTTTGGTCAGTACTCTCTTGACTTCGAGGATGGTTTATGTCCTGTCTTCAATCTTCAGGTCTTCTAGTTCTTCTCTGTTCTTCATGTTCAGGAATCTAATTATTTCATTGGCTTCAGTGGGCATTTCTCCCAACTCTCCTTTTATTTTTTCAATATCCTACATGCTCCTTTGTACCAGTTCATTTTGCAAAAACATGATTTGCACCATAGGCCAGATTTCATTTATGGATTTGGAGATATCCATCCAAATATTCTCCTTTTCTTTGGCAAGTGTCTCGCCCGCCACTATTTCCTTTTGTAGTTGTTGCAATTACTACTTGACTTTTCTAATGTTTGTTTCTCTATGGTGTAGCTTGTCTAGTAAGAAGAATTGAACTCCTTAAGGTTCTCAACCTCCTTTTTTAGTCTGTTGATTTCCATTCCTTGTAATTTCATATCCTCCATGGATTTTTCTAGCTCCACAATTTTTTCCAGAGCTGTAAGTGGGGTGGATGATGGAATTTCTGTTGTGGTGGTCATTGCTACAGTTTTTGTGCTAACTCCTGTGAGGGCAACTGCACTTAGTGTAATGAATTCCATAGGTGTGGCATATTCCTTCTCCTTTACCAATCTCTCCAACTCTGCTTCCATCTCTCTTAACTGTGCATTATGCTCCATGATCAACTTGAGCATTTCATCCTTTTCACCTTCTGTCTTAGCTATCTCCTTTTCCCGTGCATCTTCTGTAGGTGTAGTTTCATTTGTTTCCTCAGAGATGCAATGTCAGCATTATTTTTCTTGAGCATCTCCTCAACTCCTTTCACATTAGAGGGATCATACCCAATCTTAAGAACCAATTATTCTAAGGACTTAATTATGTTTTCCTTTGCAAAATATGATATCTTCTCCAATTTTAACTGAGTCTGAACGTTGTTCAGAGAAACCTACAACTTAGCAGAAGAAGTAGAAGCATTTTCCAATGTAGAGAAAACCATTTCTCCCATATGCATGTGTAGACCCATCTGATCAGTTGGGTGTACATCTAAGGTGTTGAAATCAAACATTGCCCTTTTGTAATAAGTTATTGCTTTTGGATTGGGCACTTGTGCCTATAGAAAGGCCATGTGAATTCTTCCTTTCTCTGTATCAAAAGTTGATAATAGTCTATGTTGTGCCATGGATGTTTGATTCCAAAATTGAGCATAGGTGTTGTTGGTTAGCATCTGATTCTTCTTCTTGATCATATCGTATTTCTCAAAAATACTCAATTTTGCACCTCCTTTATTCAGCTGGTTGACTAGTGAAGTGTCAGTCGGCCTCTTGGATTAATAGGTAGACATGATCTATTGATTGCTTGAGATAAGAGGTGAATGATCACCTTTCATAATTGTAGTGGACTGGGTTTCCTTTTCACCAGTTGTGTCAGTTGTATGACTGGCTTTTGGCCTTTTGGTGTGTACCTAGAAATCCTCAACTGGGACTTCTGTGACTGAAGGGGAAGTGTCCTTTCTGGGTATTTTCTCCTTTGGTAGCTATGGTGTGGTTTTTTGTGGGATAATAACTAAAGGAGACTGTTGTTTTACCTCTTCCAGAGTGTTCACCTCCCACTCCGCTTGATTTACAAACTTCTCTATCTCGGGCTTGGACGTATGAACATACAGGATATTTTTATTCTTCACTCTCATCTCCGAGATGATCCCACACGGATCGTAGTGCCATAGGAAGCTTGTTTCAAACTTCATTTCCCTCAAAATTTTATCTGCCTCTTCCTCGACAGCTCGACTATTGTAGATAAAAGATCATATCTGCCCCTTAATACTCAGTTGATGTTTCTTCTTCAGAGACACAAAGTGTATATCATTTGAATTTATCATTTTTCGTATATATTCCAGGGAAAATATCCTCACAGGAAAATACTTGGGCAACCTTTATGGAGCTAATTCGCACCCATATACTCTTATTTCTTTGTGATTTTGATATAGGTACCAATCTCCCATCTTCGAGGTTCGAGAGGTGTAAGATTCTATGGATCTCTTCATTTATCCTTGGCTCTGGTCTCCCACTGAGCATGCTCACAAATGGATGGTAAAAATGCGCGATGAACTATTTGAAGCTGAACTCTGTGGAGTTCCTTCTGAGCAGTGAAGTCCAAGATGTTACTACCCATGGTTTTTCGTCCTTGTCCATTTTCTGCATCGAGAAGGAGAACCTTTCTGCTTGACAAAAGGTGAACATGTAAGCTAGTATTGAGGAATACCAGAACATGCCCTCTGAGGCAAATTCAGAAAGGTGATCGTGGATGTTCTCTGCCAAGAAAGTGTTGTAGTCAAACTATATGGTGGCCTTTTCCTCAGTAGAGAAAACAGATAGGGACCCCAATATAGGTTCATCTGCCCATTCGTCTAAATAATAGCCAAGTAGACAACAAAGGGATGAAATCACTTGGTTTACCTTTTCTGAGAACAGGGAGGAAAGATACGAGTGATTTTTCTTGTGGAGATGAGCATCCTATGGGAGGAAAAGCTCAAAGATCTGGGCTCTCTGAGGAAAAGAAAGATTCTGGTATAACACTGTCAGGATTTCAAGGTTGAAAGGGGAGGTGGATTCGACTCTAGATATCTGCATCATCTAGTCAATGGCCTCTGGTGTGATAAAGAAAAGAGATTCTCCAAACGAAGAAAATACGGTTGTCTGGTCGGGGAGGTAATGAGCTTGACATTTGAGGGAAAATTTGGGGAAATGATGGACTTGGGGAAAAAGATACAGAAGAAGATTGGACTCCCAGAGCCCAATCTCATCACTTTGATCTAGGAATGTGTCTTTAAATCATGACTGCAAGTCTGCGAAATCAAATTCACACTTGGTCTCTGAGATGAGATAATCCTTGATGGCTAATGGGATTCGGTCAAGGTCAATAGGAGGTGGGATGAACATATTTTCCTCGACCTCTTCTTTTTTAGACTTTGGCACCATCGCTTCCAACGGTACCTGCAATTGAAACAAAAAGGTTAGTGGGTAATGGCTATGGATGGATCAATGATTGGATCAGTGAGGGGAAAAGAGTTGTCTAGTGCACAGAGAGAGTGAGTAGTGTGTGAATGGCAAAACAGGGGATAGCTTTGAGTGAATAGGTATTTGTTGGGCATGGGGGACAGGCTAGTAGGCTAACGGATATGTTAGCTAGTAGTAAATGGCGAACGGATCGTTTGAAGTGTGAGAAGGCAGGTGAAGGATGGGTAATGGGTGCAACATGGTGATGTGGGGGTTGTTGATAAGAGAACGAAAAGTGTGAGGTGACTTGTGACGGGTAACCCGGTGGAATGAAATGACAGAGTTATAAGACGAGACCTGTAGGAGAAAAGATAGTGGGGGTGACATCATGAAACAATGGCGATATGTCAGAAGGGTGGTAAGTGGTAAGTGGTTTTTGGAGTGGAGGGGTTCTGATGCAATCGATTCATGCCATGTTAGGGTGGGGTCCTCCAGGAAAAACCACTTCATCCTAGACACCCCACCCCCACTGTTAAAGGTAGAACAGTTGGGGGGGTCTGGAAACTCTTGTCAGCCCATCTGCGTGTCGTCTGTTGACGATAGATCTATGAACTCTCATTAACCATCATTTCAGACCCCTCCCACCTTTAAATTTAGAACGGTCTTGGGGGTCTGGAAACTCATCTCAACCATAGACCTAGGCCCCAATAGCTCTGTCGTAGATCTATGCACCATATTTAATCTCTAGGCGTGATTTAATATGTGCAGCAGAACTTAGGCTTAATGCTTTATGCAGGTTTTGTGTGTTGCTTCCCTTGATTTTGTCACCATGGGTCTAGGAAAACACCTCAAACATCAGAATTATACATTTTCTTCGAACACAATACAAACTTTATTGAAAGAAAAGCTGGCTAGCCTGTGTTCTATCCTACCTACCTACACCTTTAGCCCATATTAAACTGTTGGGCTAAGAAATTACTCTATCCTGGGGCTATTTGATTAGGATTGAATAGTTTGATCAAATTTATTCACTAACTAGCTTATCTACTTGGCTAATATTAAACAGTCTAGCCAATCTTATTCACTAATCCTATCAACATCAATTCAAAAGGACCTGACCTTTTTTAAATAGTATGGCTCAAGTCATTGTTATTTCATGGGACTTTGTTCATTTTTTCTTCTATGCCCTCTTTTATTCTCTTTTCATTTTTTTCATGTTCTTTTTCTTCTTTTTCTTTTCTTTTCTTTTTCTTTTCAAATCATTTGCAGAATGAAACATTATTTGAAATCCAAAAAACATTAGAAGGATAAAATTTCCAGTCACCAGTTGATTCTATAAATTATAGGGTTATAACAGGACTGAAAGAGGCTCACATGGAATTATTATAAAGAGAATCAACAATGCAACCACCAGGATGGAAACCAAGCTAATAGCATGAAAGCTACTTCACAAATTATGCAAGGAGGAGGTCCCTCTAGGGGTTGTCATAGCAACAACACCGTGTGAAAGCGGTACCATGCTTAGTTGGGTTCCATACTTACTAAACCTATTCCTAGATGATTGCAAGGACACACAAGACTTGTGAACAGAGTTCCACTACTCCTGGATAATGATCTTGATAGCTTTAATTGTATAGAAGGAGAATCCATACTCATAATTTTGTGACATATTTGGATGCTTTCATGCAACATGGTACATGTCGATGGGAAGCACTTCAGACCCCGATAGAAGAAGTGGAAGTGCAAACACCTTTTCTTAGTATCTCAATGACATATAAGATAGAATAACCAACACTTGTAGGATAACTCTGGAAGTGGTCATGCAATATCAAGGGATAGAAAAATTTAGGGCTACATGGCAGAACATGTGGATCCAAGCGTGTAGGGATCTAGAGAAAGAATCGCTTCAACTTTGATTCTACATTAATGTAGAGAAAGTTGAAATGGCAATGAGAGAGTAGTAGGATGACTGGAAGATTCTATTCATTACCAAGGACATGCCAAAGGGAACATAAGTAGAATTAGAATCATTCAAGACATCTGTAGAGGGTAGTGTAGTGGCCAAGAAACCAACACAACAAGGGAAGCCTGGTCAAATGATAGTGGCATAGAAGAAGGGAAACGCTCCAAAGAAGGATGCGCAGACAGGAAAAAGGAAAGTTTCCCAGCACAGGAATAAAAAGGAAGGGGGGGACACATTGATGTAGGAAACCCTATCAGAAGCTACTCCACAAGAGACAGGGCCACCCAAACTACCAATCATACACACAGGTGGGCCACACAAGAATGCCAAATCCTATAAACAAATCCCAAAATACACAATTACCGAGGATGATTTTGATATTGTCACAGAGAGGGTACATGATCATGCAAGGAACAAGTTTGAAGAGGCCAATGTCACACACCCAACCCCTAAGTACCTTTTTGAGGGATGGGGCATCAAAATTTCACTTTTCTCAATCACCTTGAATCCCTGTAACTAGGGTCCCACTGCCTTCAGTTCAACAAGGATTTTCCAACGACTATAAATTTTTCTAGATATGTGTTATGGATTGCAAGTTATGGCCCTTCAAAGTTCTTTAAGCCTTCATTAAATATAGCCTCTCTCTCATAGCCACATGGCACCCACGTGGCTTCCTATCACCCGACACTCCACATCATCATAGTTTACAGAGACTCTACCAAACCAGAGTTAACATTTGTCTAGATCCTATAGACCTACTAGGTTAATTAATCATTAATATAGTGAAATCCCACTCCTTCCTAAATCTCCAAGGGAACTTAGGGTTATTAATATTAGTTAACGCCTAAGTCTTTGTATTTCGATGAAATTTCCCCACCATGCATTTATGAACCAAGATCTCTCGAATGCCAAAACTATGATGAGGGTCCCACTTAGTTAATTAATTACATTTAAATTATTCTTACATTCAGTAGTAGTGGAAGGTAAGTCTGGTCCTTCAGCCCTTTTGACCTATTCAAAATACCACTCCAAACCTCTAGAATTCTTAAATTCCAGACTCCCGAAGGGTCCACACTTACACATTGTGGTGATTTAAATGCAGAGGTAGGAACAGGTAGGTATGTGCCTTTTGTCGATTAACCCCAACATTCTAGCATCCCAAGTTCCTGGAAGTCTTGAACTACCACTTCCCCAAGTATTCCACCGGCTATTAGGCCAAGAGAGCATGTTCTAGGGGGTTGACACTCGCCAAATGGAAGATATGACATATGGCCCCATCAATGGGTGACACGTGTCACATTCCAATTGGGACATAAGATTTGTAAAAATCATGGATCAAGAAAAAATGTGGCATTCTGAACATGGGTCCAGATCACCCTAGGTGACATCAACATGCCACATCACTCTGGAAGAATAGTCTCTAGGATCCTCTAGACCCTCCTACCTGCAAAATCACCTAGAGCTCCAAAGTTCAAACTCGCGCCAACAACCTCCCAATACCCCTTTTTTCCCACGGACGAGATAGGTCCATGTAGATCCATATATCTACGACCTTCGTTGCTTCATTTTTTCGATGTTCGCATGTTTTTTTGTTTAGTTTCCTTTTTACTCCCAGAGTGGTCTACGTCAGAATGACCACGGTCTAGATCCAATGGTCAAGAGATATCTTGAAGCATCCTTGGATTGAAGGTCCTTATCGCTTCACAACTTCATTGTTCGGGGGTTTCATCGGTTAAACACTATTTTTCTCTCAGAGTGGTCAATGTCGAATTTACCACGACTTGGATCTAATGGTCAGGGGAGATCTCGAAGATTCCTCGGATCAATGGTCCTCATCACTTCACAAATTTTGCGCTTGGGGGTTATGCCCGTTTAACACTCTTTTTTTCTTTTGAAGTGGTCAACATCAGATTGACCACGACCTAGATCCAATGGTTAGGGGAGATCCTGAATATCCTCAGATCTTTGGCTTGTGTCACTTCATGACCGAGAAGTGGATCATGTTCTAATGATGGGGAAAATTCCACGGTCATATTTAAGGAAACCGGCATATGTCGTTCAACCTCTCTATTAACAATACCAACAAGTTGCCTTTGGTTGGTTTTGCATGTTGTATAGTTATAACATCCCATAGCTTCGAAATCCTGGAGTTTTGAAGCTAATATGGCTTCCCTCCTTTCATAACTAGCGAAGGGTTCCAAGGTCCTGGTCATATAGATTCCCTAACAAGTTCTGGGGATGCACGCTCAACTCTTAGTCATGATTTTTTTAGGGTCATGGGCATGAGCCCTCGGTCACATAGATGAATGGTTTGAATGAGGCATCCTCCCTCCATAGAGCTCGAATTTAGTAACCTACGAAGGTAATTTTGAGGGGTCAATAGGATTGAATCGTTCAAGTGAATTATATCCTAACTCTAACATTACAAAATCAATCCTTGGGAAAATTCCCTTAAGGATTTTCCAATCATCACAGAAACTGTAAACTTATTCCTAAATTCATTTGAATACTCATGTTTAAATAGTTCTCATGTTGTTAATAAGAGGAAAATAAAAACCATTCAAATGCAGGGGTTTATAGAAGAACAATAAGCATTTCTAATATTAATCATACAATGCAAATTTTAGTCATAGGCACATACATCCAAACACTCTTTTCAATTCTAGTACAAAAGGTATAAGAATACTTATCAAGAAACTAGATAGTGAAGCAATTCCTGAGAGGGGTTCCCTTTTCCACCCAACTATAGGCACAACAACTCCTAGATGGATTTACCGTTGGCCACCACCTAGCTAGATTATGATGATCTGAGAGAGACTCTTCCTTCTATTCAACAACAATGAGGGATGGAGGCCACTCTCCTCCTCCCATAGGAACTTGGCAGATCAATTTTCTCTCCACCAAGCAAGGGAGTCTGCAATGGGTGCTTCCTCAGCCACTCATCTTCTCTGCAACCCCATTTATAAACTTGGACTGAAAACATTTCCCAACAATTCTTGTACCTAGAACAAATTTAGTTTTTGGTTCTCTTCCAAACTAGAGAGTTGCACATGCTCTCCCTCCTTAGAAAATGGTCACCAAACCCATTCACATTGCATCCTCCTCCTTTACCCACAAATTTCCATTCTTTTCTTACCTTCCTTAGCAAGATTTTGTGGGTCCAAATACCCATTTCGTGGTTAGGTCATGAATTTTGCAAATGGGTACTATGCCCATCTCCTCATTGACTCATGAGGAGGACTTCCCAGCTACAAGCTTGTCTGGTAATTTATTTTTTTGGGCCAGAAGACTGTTCTGGATCTGAATAATTTAAATCCAGTAAAGTACTCGTCGGGTGGGGGTCATATCAACCATTATTGGTTCCCCTCACCATATCTCTCATGAATCATGATCTACCTTGGAAAATCCCTTCAACGATTATGCAACACTTTCCATTTTATTTAGTAACATAAATACATACATTGCCTTTTATAACAAAACATTTCATCAATTCCAACATTCATAGATATTCATTCTTCCCATAGTATTTTAGAAATTTATAGTTATATTTACAAGCTGGGGGAGATATGGGTATTACAATCCTCTCCCCCTTAAAGGAACATAGTCCTCTATGTTCTACCTGCTGATGTGTTATGTATGTACAACAGTAAACAAAAATGGGTATGCATGTTTCTTAGCATCCTCCATTTCCCATGTAGCTTCATCTCGAGCTAAGTGTTTCCACTGCACCTTGACCTGTGCAATGGTTATGTTTCTGAGTGGGATTTATTTCCTGTCTATTATGCATTATGGATCTAGCAAGAATTATCCCTCTAGTTCCACCTAAATCACAAACCAATAAATTATATGATTAGAATCATGTACATATTTATTCGGTAATGAAACATGGAAACAATTATGTGCCTTCATTATGGTAGGAAGTGATAGTCTATATGCTATAGGTCCCACTCTATCCAAAATTTCAAAGGGTCCACAATATCGAGGTGCCAGATTAGCACAAGCTCCCATTCTCAAGGAACTTTTTCTGGGCCTAACTCGGAGATACACGTGATCCCCTGCTTTGAACTCTCTAGGAGTCCTTTTTCTATATGCATATATTTTTTGTCCATCCTGAGCTATTTTCTTATTCTATTTTATTCAAACTACTTGTTGTTCCATTTCCTCTAGCATATCTAGACCGAGTGTAATTCTGTCTACTGGGTTATTCTAGCTGATTGGAATATTGCATTATCTACCATAGAGGGCCTCAAAATGTCTCATCTTCAATGACTCTTGATAACCATTTTTATAAGAAAACTCTACCAGTGGTAGGTAGTCTTACCATTTCTTGGGCTGATGCATTACAAGCATCCTTAACATGTCCTTTAACACTTGGTTTACCCTCTCTTTCTTCCCATCAGTTTGAGCATGATAGGATGTACTAAATAGCAATTTAGTTTCAAAACCAACAAACAGAGATTTCCAAAAGTTTGAAGTAAATTTTGTATCTCTATTGGATATGATTTCCTTAGGCATGCCATGTAGTCTAAATATTTATTTCATGAAAATACTGGCAATATCTATTTCCATGCAATCTTATTTGATGGGAATAAAGTGAGAAGCCTTGCTCAGTTTGTCCACAACGACCATAATGGCGTCATTTTGTTTGGTTGATTTTGGTAACCCTGTGATGAAATCCATGGAGATGGTTTCCCATTTCCATTATGGGATTGGTAGGGGCTGCAACAACCCTACTGGATGTTGGTGTTCTACCTTAACCTATTGACATTCTAGAAATTTAATTAAGTAATCAGCTATGTCATTTTTTAGTCTGGGCCAATAAAATTGTTTCGTAGTGGTTGTGATCATATTTTGATAACCAAGATGACCAGTATATGGTCTTTTATGGCGTTCATCCATTATGTACCTCTTCAATTCATCACAATTTGGAATATACAACCTACCTTTGTCATTTAGCAGGCCATCATTCAACATTTGATATCCCTCATACTTCATCTCTGTGGGCTCTTTCTCTAGTTATGATTCCATAGTCTTTAAAAATGCATCTATTTCTTGTGCACTTTTGACTCTCTCCTTAAATTTTGTTTCACAGGAGCTTACAGCTTCCAAGTGAATCAATTTCATACTTCTACTAAGGGAATCAACCACCCTATTTTATTTTCCTTTAATATGTTTGATTTCATAATCAAACTCACAAAGGAGAGTCATCCACCTATCTTGTCTAGCATTGAGTTTTGGTTGATCAAACAAATATCTCAACCCACTATGGTCTGTCATAAGAAAAAATATTCTACCTAGGAAGTAATGCCTCCACATTTTTAAATCATGTACTATGGCAGCCAATTCCAAATCATGGGTCACATAATTGATTTTATGCTCATTCAATTTTTTGGATTCATAGAAAATCACATATCCTTCTTACATAAGGACTCCTATAAACCCTTTCTTACAGGCATCTGTACACACAAGAAAATCCTTTCTTGGGTCTGCAATATTCATCACGGGTGCATTGGCTAGAAAGTGTTTCAGCCATTGGAAACTCTCTTCACATTCTGATTTCCAAATGAATTTAAATCTCTTCTTTTGAAGGGAGGTGATTGGAAAACCATTCTCGGAAAATCCCTTTATTAACCTTCTATAGTATCCTGGTATTCCCATAAAGGATCTGATATCATATACGTATTTTGGGGTAGGCCAATCCATAATGGATTTGATCTTGTTAGGATCATCTGCCACTCCTTCTTCAAAAATAACATGGCCTAAGTAATGGACTTGTTTTTGGAAGAAGTCCCACTTACTAAAATTAGCATAGAGTTGATGTTCTCTTAGCACTTGAAGCACTAACTTGATATGGTCTTCATAATATTCCCTATTATTATAATATATTAGGATATCGTTAATGAAAACCCAATATAAATATGTCCAAGAACTTACAAAGTACATTATTCATTAAGCACATAAAAGTGGATCGTACAATGGTAAGCCCAAATGGCACCACCACAAATTCATAGTTCCCATGTCTTGTCCTAAAGGTTGTTTTGTGGATGTATTCATCCTTAATTTGGAATTGATGGTATCCAGACCTCAAGTCAATCTTGGAGAAATATGTAGCACCCCTTACCTGGTCAAACAAGTCATCGATCATTGGCAAGGGATACTTATTCTTAATGGTCATCTTATTGAGTTGTCTATAGTCCATGCACAACCTGAGTGTGTCATCCATATTTTTCACAAAAAAGGTTGTTTCTCCCCATGGAGACACACTAGGCTGAATGTATCATTTGTCCAACATATCCTTTAGTTGTAGTTTGAGCTCCACTAGATCTACTGTACTCATTCTATAGGGTTCTCTAGACACTGGCACCACTCTGGTTACAAGTTCTATTGAAAAATCAATATCTCTTCTCGGAGGTAGGCCTGATACCTCTTCTCGAAACACATATTTATACTCTCTTATTATGGGATGGTCCTCTAGGCTTGGGTTATTGTTCTCAACATAGTTCAACATTTGTATTGAATACAAGGGACATCCTTTTCTACAATACTTCTTCAATTGAAGGGTTTATATTTGTCTCACTGAGACATGTTTTTGAATTCCTTGTAGGTTTATTTTTCTCCCTTATTCATCTTCACACTCCAGACTTTTTTTGTAACAATCCAACTTGGTTTTATGGGTAGCCAACCAGTCCATGCCAATTAGTAGGTCATAAGATCCTAAAGGGAGCATGTTTAGGGTTGCTTGGGTGGGTAATATATCCATAATGAATTGGAATGTTGGTATGACCTCCGTTATATTTATTTTCGTTCCTGTGGCTAGTTGTACCAGCCATGATTTGACATGTTTTAATTTCTACAATTTACATTTCTCAACATTTTGAGGAGCAACATAACTCAGATTAGAACTAGGGTCAATTAAAATAGAAACTAGATGGTTGGAAATCATACCTTCCATATCCACCACTAAAGCTTGGTGGTCAGCTTGTCTATTATCCAACATTGCATAAATTTGTGGCATGATCCTAGCCACATCATTGACTGTGGTAGCCTCTTGGATGTTGTAGACCCTCCTATTTTCTTTTTTCCTATGTGGGAAGTCCCCCAGCAAATGTTCTTCTCCACAACCCCAACATTTCAAGGGTTCTCTCTTGGTATAATCAGTCTTACCTAGGGTTCCTCCAAAGTGTTTATTACCACTCTGAGATGGAAAATTTTGTTGATATACACTTTTAGTAGGAAGGCTCATATTAGACCATTTCCCATTATTCTTAAATCTTGATAATTTAAACCCCTTCTTTTTTAATCCAACATTTTTTATTGTCGTTTGTTGCATTAGGTTCCTGAGACAGAGAAAAATATAGTTGAGTCGGTCAGAGACCTAAATGATGTAATCTTGATGCATATTTTTAAGCATTGAATTTTAATAGAGAAGCCTCCCCCACTTAAGACAAAGTCCCGGAGACGTAGGCGAATTTGCCAAACTTCATTATCAACTTCTAGTGTTCAATATGTTGATGGTTTGATTCTTTGTGTTTTCTTCTATTTCTCTTCATTGTTTAAGTTTTTACCACTAATATATGCACATGCATTGTCAGAAAAGGTCTTGATAAAATCAAATTCAGAGTACAAATTGCTAAGTACCCATTTCAGATCAGTTGTAGGCCCTCTTATTGTCATGTTTCTTGTGTGGTTAGTCCCTCATTAGATGTTCTTCTCCACAACCCCAACATTTCAAGGGTTCTCTCTTGGTATTATCAGTCTTACCTGGGGCTGCTCCAAAGGGTTTATTACCACATTGAGATGGAAAATTATGTTGATATACACTTTTAGTAGGAAGGCTCATCTTAGAAATTTTCTCATGATTCTTAAATCTTGAGGATTTAAACCCCTTCTTTTTAAATCCCAAATTAATTTTCTTCTTCCAGTCCTTATGAGATTTTACCTTATTCTTGAATTTCTCATAGGAGTACCTTTCCTTCCGAAAAGTGTCTTCTAAAGTCTTTGGTTCATCAAATTCAATTATGTCCCAGAAGGAATGAGGCAATCTACTAATAAATCATTGCATATTTTCCTTTTCATCCTTTATGTAGGGCACATACCTCATCAGATCAATAAATTTGTTGATATATTCATCTATTGTGAGTTGTCCTAGCTTGAGTTCATAGAACTCCTTGGTATTCCAATCAAAGTATTTTTCCAACAGATACTTCTTCTTTAAGTATTTCTCAAATGTTTTCCATGATAAGTCCTTCTCATGGATTACTTTCACATTCTTAAGGTCCTCCCACCAAATGGAGGCCTTTCCATTCAAGTTGAAGATGGCTATTCGGGCCTTTAAATTTTTAGAGTAGTCATGGACTATGAAGTAATTATTCAATCCAAGTCACCAAACTTATTCTTATTCCCCCTTTTCAATTTCCCTGAAGGTGGGTGGTTTGGATTTCTTAAACTCTTCAGGGTCATGGATCTTGGAATGTTTCCTCCTCTTTCTTCTCCTATGGGAATGTGAACTAGTCTCACTACTATAAAATTCCTTGGAGTTTTCGGTTTCCTCACTAGAGGGTTTTCTTGTTGAATGTCTCTTGGCTCCATGTTGGGCCTTCTTTGAGGTACTCCTCCTTGTGTGGCCACTTTCAGGACCATGCTTTTGTATCTCATGTGGACTTTGGGTTTTTTTAATATGTTGTTTGTCTACATTACTGGTTGTTGGTCCATGTTGCAACTGCCTTTGTATATATGATAGGATTTGCAGTAGGACTGCATTAATTTCAGTTTTTTTTTCCTATTCTTTTATTATCATTTCATTGTCATCCTTACACCTCTGTAATTTTGGCATGGGGATTCTTACAATTTCAGCCAAATCTGGAGGGGTTTCCATCACCCTCCTCTCATCCTATTCTTCTTTTCTATTGTAGGCACTTTCCACCAACTCATGGTGTGTCACCATTATTTACACTATATTTTTCCTTCTGTCCACTGACTGCTTGAGTGTTGATAAAACATTTTATGTTAGTTAATTATCTGCAAGTTTAAGAATAGCACATACAATTTATAAGGTGAAGTCAAATTCTTTATTTGGAACACTAGCAACGAACAGTTCAGATTTTCAAAACATATAACAACAGTAGAAATATTCATTCCTCTCTTTACCAGTGGTTTAGATAAGTTTATTATGAATGGGGTAAGACAAGGTGTTACCCCTTAAAAGTTCTCTAATTAGGGTTTTATGCTACTCATTCATGACCCCAAGCAGGCAAGTGTTGTTTCCCACTTTGATACCACTCTGTCACACACCTGACCCCTAAGTACCTTTTTGAGGGACGATGCATCAAAATTTCACTTTTCTCAATCACCTTAAATCCTTGTAACTAGGGTCCCATTGTCTTCGGTTCAGTGAGGATTTTCCAATGACTATAAATTTGTCCATATATATGTTATGGATTGCAAGTTAAGTCCCTTCAAAGTTTTTTAAGCCTTCATTAACTAGAGTCTCTCACAACCACATGGCACCCATGTGTCTTCCTATCACCTGACACTCCACATCATCATAGTTTACATAGACTCTCCCAACCAGGAGTTAACATTTATCTAGCTCTTGTATACCTACTAGGTTAATTAATCATTAATATAGTGGAATCCCACACCTTCCTAAATATCCAAGGGAACTTAGGGTTATTAATATTAGTTAACTCTTAAGTCTCCATAATTCAGTGAAATTTCCTCATCATACATTTATGAACCCAAATCTATCAAATGCCAAAGATACGTGGAGGGTCCCACTTAGTTAATTAATTACATTTAATTTATTCTTACAGTCTACAAGAGAGGAAGGTAATTTTGGGCCTTCATCCCTTTCGACTTATCCAAAATACCACTCCAAACCTCCAGAGTTCTGAAACCTCGGACTCTCAAAGGCTGCACACTTACACATGGTGGCATGTTAAATGTAGAGGCAGGGACAGGTAGGTACTGTCCTTCATTCAATTAACCCCAGCGTTCCAGCATGCCAAATACCTCGAAGTCCCAAACTCCCAATGCCCCAAGTATTCCACCAGCTATTAGACCAAGCGAGCATGTGTCAAGGGGTTGAAATGAAAAAAATGTTAGAGATGACACATGGTCCCATCAATGGGTGATATGTGTCATGTTTCAATTGTCACATAAGGTTTGTAAAAATCACAAATCAAGGTTACACATGGCATGCCGAACATGAGTCCACGTCACCCTAGGTGATGTCAGTGTACCATGTTAGTCTAGAAAAAAATCCTCCAGGAGCCTCTAGCCCCTCCTACCAGTGCAACAACCCAAATCTATGAAGTTCGAAATCTCACCAGAAACCTCCTAATACCCCTTTTTTCCCATGGTCGAGATAGGTCCATGTAGATCCATAGATCTACGGCCTCCATTGCTTCACAACTTTGGTCTTTAGGGGTTTGGTTGTTTATATTCCTTTTTAATCCTAGAGTGGTCAACGTCGGACTTACCACAATCTATATCCAACAGTCGGTAGAGATCCTGAAGAATCCTTGGATCGACGGTCCTCGTTTCTTCGCAACTTCAGTATTCAGGGGTTCCGCCCATTTAACATTTTTTTTCTCTCGAAGTCGTCAATGTCATATTGACCATGACTTAGATCCAACCATCAGGGGATATCCTAAAGCATCCTCAGATCGATGGTCCTCTTCACTTCACAACTTTGGCATTTGGGGGTTCCACTCATTTAACACTCTTTTTTTCTCCCAGAGTCGTCAACACCGGATTGAACACGACTTAGATCCAATGGTCAGGGGAGATCCTGAATATCCTCATATCTACATCTTGTGTTAATTCACTATTCATAAGTGGACTGGGGTCTAATGATGGGGAATATCCCACGGTCACAGTTAAGGAAAATGCCATATGTTGGTCAACCTCTCTGGTAACCATACTAGCAGGTTGCCTTCGGTTGGTTTTGCATGTTGTATAGTTATAACATCCTGGAGCTTCGGAATCCTGAATTTCCAAAGCCAATATGTCTTAGCTCCTTTTGGACCTAGCGAAGGGTTCCAAGTTCATGTTCATATGGATTCCTTGACAAGTTCCATGGTTTCACGCTCAACTCTTAGCTGTGATTTGGTTAGGGTCGTGGGCATGAGCCCTCGGTCACACAGACGAATGGTTTGAAGGAGGAGCCCTCCCTCCACAAAGATCGAATTTAGTAAGATGTGAAGGCAATTTCAAGGGGTTTATAGGAATAAAGCATTCCAGCGAAGTCTTCCCTGACTCTTACATTACAAAATAAATCCTTGGGAAAGTCCCCTTAAGGATTTTCCAACCAACACAGAAACCGTAAACTTATTCCTAAATTCATTTGAAGACCCATGACTAAATAGTTCTCATGATGCTAAGTAGAGGAAAACAAAAACTATTCAAATGCATGGGTTCATGGAAGAATCATAAGAATTTCTAATAATAATCATACAATGTAAGTTTTAGTCCTAGACACAGACATCCAACCACTCATTTCAATTCTAGTACACAGGGTATAAGAATACTTATCAAGAAACCATATAGTGAATAAACATATGAGAGGGGTGCCCTTTTCCACCCAACCATAGGCACAACAATGCATGTATAGATTTAATACTGGCCACCCCCTAGCTAGATCATGATGCTCTGAGAGAGACTTTTCCTTCTATTCAACAACACCTAGGGACAGAGGCCACTCTCCTCCTCCCACATTAACTTGGAAGATTGTTTTCTCTCCACCAATCAAGGGGGTCTACGATGGTTGCTTCCTCAGTAAATCATATTCTCTTCAACCTTGTTTATTATCTTGGACTAAAAATGTTGCCCAACAATTCTTGTACCCCCAAAAAATTTGTTTTTTTCTTCTCTTCCAAACCATAGAGTTGCACATGTTATCCCTCCTTAGAAAATGGTCATCAGACCCATTCCTATTGCATCCTCCTCCTATGCCCATGAATTTCCCTTATTTTCTTGCCTTCCTTAGCAAGATTTCATGGGTCCAAATCCCTATTTCGTGGTCAGGTCAGGAATTTTTCAGATGGGTACTCTTCCCATCTCCTCATTGACTCTTGAGGAGTACATCCCAACTACCAACCTCACTGGTAATTTATTTTTCTAGGTTAGAGGATTGTTCTGGGTCTGAATAATTTAAATCTAGTAAACTAATGGTATGGTGGGGGTCATCTCAACCATTGTTGGTTCCCCTCACCATCTATCTCATGCATCATGATCTACCTTGGAAAACCGATTTAGTAGTTATGCAACGCTTCCCATTTCATTTAGTAATAGAAATACATACAATACCTTTTCTAAAAAAAAGTTCATCAATTCCAACATCCACACATACTCAGTCTTCCCATAGTATTTTAGCACAGAGATAAACTATAATATGGATTAACAACAATATATGATCGCATCCCAGACAGTGCGCAAGCACCTACGAGGAGTGCATAGAAGAATATCAACATGATTTCACAATCAATTGGAAGATACACGCAGGAAATTGAGGAGCTAAAAGAAAGGATCAATCCTATGACTCCTATGGAGGTTAAAGAATAGAGAGAACAACAATATGCACTCCAGATAGTTGATATGGAGAAAGAAGAAAGGGAAGTAGAATATTTTTTCGACAGAACTGCGTAGACATGGACTATTCTGGAAGAGGATTAAAATTTCCAACAGTGGGACCAACAAAAGGAGAGAATAAGCGTTGCCATACAAGAGCTAAAGAAATGGTAGAAAACAATGAGTATCACAGATTGCTTGAAGGGAACTCAAGAAATGAAGACTCCAAAGACAGAGTTGAAAACGATGGAGACAAAGAAGCAAGAAATACAAGCCAAATTGGAACCCCTCCAAGAACAAGTAGCACAGATGATTGCAAAGTTGGAGGAAGAGAATACAAGTATGGCATAGACACAGTAAGAGGGTGCAACATTAATGCAGGAGGAGATAATAGTGCAGTCAGTAGAGGTGCTAATAGGAAAGGTTGTGTAGATGAGGGAAAAAGGAAATGAACTAGTAGAAAAGTTCCACAGTTTGGAAAGGAAAGTACAGGGAGCGCGCCCCACCTGAGTGGCTCGAGACTAGCCACATGATAGTATTGGGGGCCTATTGGGCACAGGCCTATTTTGAGGAAAGACATATTTATTTAAAAGAAGACCTAATTTTGGAGCATGTGCAACAAGTGGCAAGAATCCAGGATGCAAAAAAATAAGGACAAACATCATGCAAGAGGAAAATCCACGTGGCGAGGAGGTAGGAAATCATAACCATGATAGGGTTAGGGTTTTTATTAAATATTGTAACGACTATAAGCCTGAAAAATAGTATAAATAAGAACCTAGGAGGTTTAGGTCAGGGTTGATTAGTTGTTTTTGGGTTGTTGTTTTTGGTTTCTTGAGTAGTTGATATGAAGAGATTGTAGATGGTAATAAGCTCAATAGAAGAGTTGAATAAGTTATTCCTTCAGGGTTATATCATAGGCTAAGGATCCTGGTGTGATCTAGTCCACCTCATAAAGTATTCTTGCCTTGATCTTGATTGTATGACTAAGATGTAATGCGCGCAGTGCAATATTATGAAGAGAGAATAAATAAAAGAGAAGAAAATCCATATTTTGTGGACATAGTCCCAAGAGGGGGTGAACCACGGTAAAATTTTTATTCTGTGTGATTTTTATTGAGTATTTACCTTTTGTTAATGATTAGCTTATGAATGAATGATTAACAAGTTGTATTAGTATGCATGCATAAGGATAAATATGAATGAATCTTAGAAATAATTGATTCAATAACAAGTTTAATGCATAGAGAAAGACAAAATGCACTCCCATATTCCCACTCATTCCTAGACTGCAAACACCTAGGTATTGTATTCACCAATAAATCTATCCTGGGTGAGACTACGTTGTGCACTCTGTGCGTAATGTTTTCTTCTGGTTTGCCAAGAGGGTCGATAGTTTTAGAGGGTTTTGTTGGAAACCTGTTGATATCTGAACCTGGTTCAACCCAAGAAGTAAGAATTCAGAGATCTAGCCAACAACCTCTATTACTAGTTGGAGAATATTCAAGACTATTTTCCTTAAGAAATTTGGGGAAGATAAATCACCAGCCACCTTGGTCTTCGATCTTTCAAGAATAAAAATGGATACCAATGAAAATGCTAAATATTTCAATCAGCATTTATTGTCCTTGCTTAAATGGATTCCCTGGGCTTCCAAACCTTCCAAAGATGTCGCAGTCAAATTTTACACTTCAGTTTTTCCGATGTCCATGGCCATGTTTGTAAAAAACAAAGAGAAAGATACCTTGGAAGAAACTTTTCAAGAGGCCCTAAAAATTGAAAAAAATATGGTTAGTCTAAAGAGAAACTAAGGGACTGAATCCTCCAAAGATAAATCCAAATCCCTGGTTACCAAGTCTTCGGAAGAAAAGAAGGATATTGATTCTATGGATATGGAATGGCTCCACAAAATTTTCAATAAATTGTCTAATGAGCTTATTGATTTGAAGAAACACAATGGGGAAGGCTCTTCTAATTCCAGGAAAGTTTTTTAATTTCCACCTAATAAAGATAAGAGAACTCCCCCAGTCAACAAAACAACTCTGTCAACATCAGAAGGGATTAATATGGAAGATATTTTTCAAGCCCCGCAACATTGGGCCACTACAAATCTAACTTAATCTAAAGAGAGAGAAGAAGATGAAAAGGAACAATCAGAACAAATACAAGAATCAGATGAAGTACATGATCAGCAAGTGAATTCATTTTGGCACATTGCATATGGAGTGGAAGAAGAAGGAGAAACATAAGAAATACAGATGTCCTGGAATGTTGTAACCATTATAAGTGCAAGAAAGAAGACTTCCTAAAAAAATCATACTTCTTCTTAACCGCCTAAAAATGCTCCTCACACACAAAAAACACCAAATACTCCTTCCAAAGTGATTTTTCCTTCTATTTCTGCCACAAATTTAGAATATGATTTCTTGAAAGACCTAAAAAGAACTAAGGCCAATATTTGTCTATTCAATCTTATGAAGCTTCCTCAAATTTAGGATAATTTCATCAAAACACTTCAAGGAAATAATTCCAAAAATTATAAATAAAAAAATGTGGGAGAAAAGAAAGAAACAAGTAAATATTATCCATCTGATAATACCCATACACCTAAAATCTAGGTAGATGTGAACGCTTCCTTATCAGAGAAATGGTCCAGATCCACCACTCCACCTTTTCTGGTTACTTTCGATATTTTTAATAGGAATGTGTATAATTGTATGATGGATTTTGGTGCCTCTTCAAATGCAATTCATTTTAAAGTGTGTAAAAAAATTAATGTCAAGCCTGAACAATCTGACATTCAAATTATATAGCTTGACAGAACCAAAGTTAAATTGATAGGGGAATTGAAAAAAAAATTAATCATAATTTCTTCAAACCCTAAGATACATAAAACTATTGAAATCATGGTTGTGGATATACCTGACACCTATGTAATTCACTTGAGTAGAGACTAGTCTGCTACACTTAAACGATATTTTTCCATAGACTGGTCACATCTTTGGCTACCCTATAATGGAAAACCAAAAGAGATTAGGATTGATAGAGAATGATACATGAAACATGTGGTGATAGACCTGAATGACTCAAACAAACCTGTAATGTTTATTAAGTCTATTTTGGGTAATTATTCATGTGATTCATTCCTTGGAAATTACTATGTTGAGATCTCATCCTATGCAAAATCAAACACAGAATCTAAAATACTTCATTACAATCAAATTGTCAAGTCCCAATGTAATATAACTAATTTAAATAGTCAGGTAAATGCACAGTCTAACTTAGTATCTAGAGATAAGATATAAATTTTTTCTTAATGTACTAACCACACTAATATTGAAACCGCTAGTTTTTTCTCAAAGAAACTGCCAGATGTTGGTCAACCTCTCTGGTAACCGTACCAGCAAGTTTCCTTCGGTTGGTTTTTCATGTTGTATAGTTATAACATCCCAGATCTTCAGAATCTTGGAGCTATGAAGCCAATATGGCTTCTCTCCTTTCATACCTAGCGAAGGGTTCCAAGGTCTTGGTCATATGGATTCCCTAACAATTTTTGGGGATATACACTCAACTCTTAGCCATGATTTGGCTAGGGGCATGGGATTGAGCCATCGTTCACATAAACAAATGGTTTGAAGGAGGTGCCCTCCCTCAATAGAGATTGAATTTAGTAACCTGTGACGGTAATTTCAAGGATTCGACATGACTGAAGTGTTCCTGTGAAGTATACCCTGACTCTGACATTACAAAATCAATCCTTGGGAAAATTCCCTTAAGGATTTCCCAACCAACACAAAAACCGTAAACTTATTCCTAAATTCATTTGAATACCCATGTCTAAATAGTTCTCATGTTTCTAATCAGAGGAAAACAAAAACCATTTGAATGTAGGGGTTCACATAAGAATAATAAACATTTCTAATATTAATCATACAATGCAAATTTTAGTCATAGACATAGACATTTAACCACTCATTTCAATTCTAGTACACGAGGTATAAGAATACTTATCAAGAAACTATATAGTGAAGCAAATGCTAAGAGGGGTTTCCTTTTCTACCCAACCGTAGGCACAACAAATCCTACATGGATTTACCATTGGCTACCCCCTAGCTAGATCATGATGCTCTGAGAGAGACTCTTCCTTCTATTCAACAACAACCAGGGATGGAGGCCACTCTCCTCCTCCCACAGGAACTTGGTAGATCGATTTTCTCTCCACCAAGCAAGGGGGTATGCAATGGGTGTTTCCTTAGCCACTCATATTCTCTACAACCCTGTTTGTCAACTTGGATTGAAAACGCTGCCTAGCAATTCCTATACCTAGAACAGATTCATTTTTCAATTCTATTCTGAACCAAAGAGTTGCACATGCTCTCCCTCCTTAGAAAATGGTCACCAGGCCCATTCCCATTGAATCCTCCTCCTTTACCCACGAATTTTTCTTATTTTCTTTCCTTCCTCAACAAGATTTCGTGGGTCCAAATCCCTATTTTGTGGTTAGGTCAGGAATTTTTCAGATGGGTACTCATCACATATCCTCATTGACTCATGAGGAGGACTTCCCAACTACCATCTTGACTACTAATTTACTTTTTTGGGTCAGAGGAATGTTCTGGGTCTGAATAATTTAAAACCAGTAAAGTAATCATCTAGTGGGGGTCATCTCAACCATTGTTGGTTCCCCTCACCATCTCTCTCATGAATCATGATCTACCTTGGAAAACCCCTTCAGAAATTATGCAACACTTTCCATTTTATTTAGTAACATAAACACATACATTACCTTTTATAACAAAAAATTTCATCAATTCCAACATACACATATTCAATCTTCGCATATTATTTTAGAAATTTATAGTTATATTTAAAAGTTGGGGGAAATAGGGGTATTACAATCCCCTCCTCCTTAAAGGAACATTGTCCTTGATGTTCTACCCATTGATGTTCTCTGTATGTACAACAGTAAACAAAAATGGGCATGCATGTTTCATGGCATCCTCCATTTCCCTTGTAGCTTTATTTGGACCAAAGTATTTCCACTGCACCTTGACCTGTGCAATGGTTATGTTCTTGAGTGGTATTTATTTCCTTTCTATTATTCATTGTGGCTGTAGAATAAATTCTCCCTCTGGTTCCACCTAAACCAAAGACCAATGAATTATATGATTATAATCATGTACATATTTCTTCGTTAACGAAACATGGAAAAAATTATGTGCCTTCACTGTGGGAGGAAGTACTAGTATATATGTATTACACATTATTTTCATCACCCTTATAACCAATAATGATGTAAACCTATCCTTTATCTTTACAAGGATCAGTGGCCCAAATTCCTAATGAAGGAAGGGAGAAGAACTTTGAATTCCTAAAGAAAGAAGGGAGAAGAACTTTGCCTGAGAGAAGAAGTTATATTTTCCTTTGTAAAATCCCTATTAAGGAGGATCGTCGCAACCTACCTAATGTTAGGGGTGCAATGAACCCAGATCGTCACATGATGTACTAAACCTAGCCTGCGATGTCGTCACACTCTACTCAGTTCTAGGGGTGCGACGATTTTCGTACATGGGAAAAAATGAGCATCTTCTCAATGCTTCTAGAAGGAGAAGATTCTATGGTGAGGTGGCCTCTAATTGGTTTGGATATTACTCACTTTTCTGATTTAGTGGGATCATCCTAACCTCCTCAACTTATTCTCTTCATCTTATAAAAGGAGAGGAGCTCTCATGGAGAAAGTTAGCTTGGGCTTGGTAGCTTGGGATTTGGATGGAGTTGGTTATAGCTTGATTGAATAGTAATTGTGAGTAGCTATCAGATCTACAGTCACAGAATCTATGGATCAGAAATGTGTGGGAAGCAAGGAACTATTGGAAGGGACCTTACAACATCAAGGCCTCGGTTGTATTCTCCTTTTCATATTTTTAATACAACAATATATTTCTTTCCCATAAAATTGGTCTTATTTTATTGTATGACTCCTTGCTCACATACATAGGTTTTGTTGAGTATATGTTGTTTCTTTCACTTCGTTGGCTTGTGTATTTTTACAAGTTCTGCATCCCATAAGCATTGGAATAGAGCGAGGATGACACTTGTGAGGACAAATGACATTTAAAAGGTATGTCATTTATCTCTTGTTAGTTAGTATGCTTGATAGTTAAAACTTAGGGGAAGTTTTATATTTTGTCTTGCTTTGTTCTAGTTTCGGGGTGAAATGAGAGAGATCAGTTTGTGTTCGCACTTACCGATTTGTCTGATAACAAAATTGGAGACCATACTAGGGAACAAATTGTTTTCCTAGTTTGTCTTGCTTTCTTTCTTTAATTGTTTTGGTTTTGTTTTCTGAGTCACTAGGAGATCCAGATGAAGTCTTTGACTATTTAAATTCACTAGAAAACCTTCTTGTTTTTTATTTTTTCCATTTTTCCTTTGATCGTCACACCCTTTTTTGAGAGACAGTGTGACAATATAGGATCGACGCACCCTACCTTTTTGAAACAATGCGATGTCGTCGCACTGTATTTTTTCTCTAGCCTATGACAATCAAGGATCGTCACGTTGTGTTAATCCTATAGCCTACGACGATTTGGAATTTTTTTAAATTTTAGTGATTTTCCCTGCCCAAATCTGTGATAAGTGTTTAGGGTGATTTGTTGAGTCTAATTACAGTCTGCTTGACAGCTTTGAATCTTCTTTTAGCTATATTTGAAGCAAAAATCTTAATTTTTTGCTCTGCATTATTTTGGGGGCATCTTTGCATTTGAAGTAGCGAAATTTCATGTTTTTTGGCATTTTTGGCATTTTTGGGAAGAATCATGTATTGGTCTAGAGTCTCTTTGGCTCATTTCTTGAAGTTCTTGATATTGATAAGTTTAATAAAATTTTGGGACATTGTGCATTTGTGAATGATAAATGCTTTCTCCTTCTCGTAATATAGCTTTCATCGAAGTGAAATATTTTCATTCTCATTTCTTTGTATTGTTTAGAGTCAGTCAAAACATCATTTAGTCCACACCATTTTCCTCTTGAGTAACAACATCCTTAAAATAAAGCGCTTGTAAAAATTGATTAGAAATTTTTATATTTTATGGTAGCAATCTTACATTAGATTAGTTGTAGGGATTTGGAATAGGTGTGAAAGATAACTTTCCAAAGTTGTAAAAAAACATAGAATCTTGAGTTAGGGAGCAGTGAAATCCACTTATTTCATTTTGTCCTGGGAAGCCCTTCTCACACAAGGGTTAAACCTAAGGTTGCATTAAGACTAGCAGAGTTACTCACCTTGCTTTGTTGTTTTTGGTGTAGAGATTGTGTGTACTATTGAGGGTCACTTGAGGGTATACCCACGATTATGTGTGGGAGATTCTCGAGTTGATTTCGGGCTAGATACCCTGCCTTTGCGTGTGGATCAGACTGTCGATTGTTTCCCTAGGCATCATTGTTGTAGTTGGTAACCTTAGTAGCCTATCTCTCTAAGGTCTTTACATGAGGTGACTGTGGAGGGGCAAGTCTTCACGGTACCTGGAATAGACATTGGTCAAACTCACTTGGGCTCCTTGGAGGGTATACCCATTATTATGTGTGGGAGCTTTAACCAGTGTGTAAGTCCGTTAAGCAGGTCGTCAACGTAACTTTTCCACTCGCTCTATCTCATCCCCTTCATACATTGTTCTCACGACGTTGGATTTCATCACCAACTAGGGCGCTCATTGTGATGATTTTTTGTTTGCTTGTTTGCTTCCAACATAGTTACCTACTTAATGAGAACTGTGACCTCAAAACGAGAGCTCTAGCCCTTAAAACTCATATTTTTGCATAAAAAACATGAAAATCAACCCCCAAATCAAAAATTGGTGCTACCAATAGCACCAATTTTTGTAATCGGGTCAAAATTACAACTTTTTTCAAGCATGGGCTTAAATGATCAAAACGTTTCTCAAAAAAACTTTAAAATCAACCCCCAAATAAAAAGGTGGTGCTACTGGTAGCACCATTTTTTGTAATCAGGTCAAAATTACAACTTTTTTCAAGCATGGGATTAAAGGATCAAATGGTTGCTCAAAAAAACTTTAAAATAAACCCCAAAATCAAAACATGGAGCTACCAATAACACCAATTTTTCTAACGGGTCAAAATTGCAACTTTTTTCAAGCATGGCCTTAAAACATAAAATAGTTTCTTAGAAAAACCTTAAAATCAACACCTAAATAAAAATGTGACGCTACCTAAAGCAAAATGTTTTTCCTAAACGTTATAATTGCAGCTAATTACGACCTAATTGAAACTGTGGCCTTACAACAAATCCCTACACAAACAAAAAACCCAAAATTGGATCCTAAATGGTCACTTGAAAATTTATTTACTAACTCTTTTTTTCTTTCTTAAATTTACATTAAAAAATAAATAAAGAGAAAGGAAAAAATATTCACA
>JASDQU010013473.1:5588-19167 GCA_032191745.1 Picea mariana | reverse complement strand
ACCAATCCGCAAAAGGGGATTTGGTCCTTATACAATTACCGACTTGATTAATCCTCAATGGGGATTAATCTAATAATAAAAATAATAATAATGACATGATTAATCCACAATGGGGATTTAATCCAATAACAAAATAATAAGAATGCTCTTCACAGTTACATTATTTCAACAGTCATTGCCAAGACAGCCCACACATGTTGAGTACTCCTGAAACAAGTAACTCACAACATCTCGAGGAAGAACACTTGTACCCTAACATAACTTACGCTCTCCCTCACAAGGAATTAAATCAATTCATAAGAATCACAAGAGAATACGCCCAACAGATCAGTGCATTGTCCTTATCTTCGATAGTTACTCGAAGAAAACAAGTAATAATACCAGTGGTTAATACTCCTGACGAGGTTTTTATGCATACATTAGAATATCTAATAGATTTCTCAATCACCAAAATCAAATATCCTCTTAATCTGGTCCCCGAAACGCCAGCCGACGACATCTTTGAACCAGACAATTTTTCAGAAGAGGAGGAGTCTAACTCAGAATCTAAAGATATGGAGGAAAAAAATGACCATAATGAAGAAATAGGAAACCCACCACTAAAAAATCAAACCTGGTTGCCCAGAGACACTTTGGCTCTCCTGGTACCAATCAATGACCTTCCTCGACATCCATAAAAATTACTTCCTAAGTTCGACCCAGAAACCTCAGGATTGCTTGAAGATCATATCAAGAAATTTATACTAGTGATCAGACTTATGAACGTCCAACATGAATACGTAGTTTGCACGTTTTTCCCCTACACTTTTGAGAACTCGACCTCCACATGGTATTTTAACCTACCTGTAGGATCCATAACTAGTTGGACAAAGTTTCAAAAGGATTTTTTAGATAAATTTGCCGAAGAAACCACTACAGGAGCTCTAATGGATGAATTGTTCGCAACCACCATGAGTTCAAAAGAAAAGATTAAAGATTTCAATCAAAGATTCACGACCATATTAAACAATTTCCAGCCCAAATCCAAACTAAATCAAGAGTTGCAAATTGAATTTTATGCTAACGCTCTCCTAACTTCTATTTCCATGTTTGTGAAAAGGGATGCCAAATGAACCCTGGCTGAGAATTTTGAAGAAGCCAAAACAATAGAATTCCATATGAAAGGGTGTAAAGAAGTCCATGTCTCTTTAGTTAAGAAATAAGGTCAACCCCCTCCCAGGAGAGGACTCCTTCTGACTAGATCACCAGGGAAACAAGTAGAACAAACGCCCAACAAGGGTAATGGAGACATAGAAGATCTAAAACACATGGTTAAGAAATTACCAAATGAGATCATAGACATGAAGAGAAACATAGGGGAAGGAAACCAAGTTTAAAGGCCCTATAAGCCTTTCTTTAAAAGGAACCCACCATTCAAATAAATTGAACCTCACCGAGCTAACTTGAATATTGATCTAGGGAATGTCGCATTTGATTCTTTCTGTACTTATCATCAAGAAAACCACTCTGAAAGAGACTACCCTCAATGGGTGCATGCCATGAATTTGATGGCCAATCGATTTCGAGACAAAGTCTCCCTGACCAAACAACCAAGAAGTTCAGTTATGAATGTTGTTGACCAAGAAGAGATTGATCCATCAGAAAATACAGACAAGCTGATATGTGATCCTGACCTAATTATGCCTTTTGACGACCTATTTTAGGTTCAAGAACCACCCACAGAGGTCTCGGTTGTGAAAACGAGAAGTAAAGGTCCTCCTGTCTCAAAGGAGCCTACTACCACTTAAACATCAGTGGAAAGGCCAACTCCCGATCACCCGAAAGCACCTTTTTCTCCCTGTAAGAACCCTATTAGCATCCATACCCAAGAATCACCCAAACTGGAGTACAACATAGTTGAAGATCTGAAGAAGTTGAAGGATAATATATCGGTTATGGACATATGTAGAATCCCTCAGCAAAAAGACTTCCTGCTACAAGCTTTGAAATCAGTAGAAAACCCTACGAAAAGAAATGAACAACAAATAAATCTAACTTCTACAGATCTAGTAAATAAACCAACTGTGAATACCTTATCGGAAGATAAGAAGGGAAAACCCTTTGTCCCACCATTCCTTTTGACGTTTGAAGTTTTCAATTGGAACCTCTACAATTGTTTGGTCGATTCAGGATCATCCTCCAATGTTATGCCACTATCTATCTATAAAAAACTAAACGGAGTCCCTCTCAAGAGTGATAAACATGTGATACAAATAGACAAAACCCAGGTCAATGTCATGGGGGAACTCAAAGATGCAATGATCAGGATAGCGATACATCCTTAGTTTGTGCAAGTGATTGACATCATTGTAGTAGATATCCCAGAGGCATATGGGTTATTAGTAAGTCGATATTGGTCTGATAAGTTAAACGGATACTTTAGTACAAACTAGGCACACCTTTGGCTACCACTGAAGGGATACAAGACTATGATCAAAATCGATAGGCAGAAATATCTGAAACATATGTTCATTGATCTAGAAACCCTAAACGAACCCACGTCGATAGATTTCCCCTTGCTAGGCAATTATTCCTGTGATTCCTTTTTCGTGAACGTCTCCCCTCTTCCATCTGATGTCCCTCTCACTCAGAACTTTGAAATGGTTTTTCAAGAGAAACTGCCAATACCGATAGAGGAAACCCTCTTCTATCAAGAACCTGTGCTAGAAATAACTGGACAAAAGATAGGAGGGCAAGAAATTAATAAGAAGGAAGAAATGGTTAACTTTTTCTCATAGATATAGACCATATATTTTGATGGATCTAAATAACAGGAAGGATGAAGGGTAGGGTTCATCCTCATTGATCCAAAAGGTAAACGTCATTTCCTATCCTGTAGACTAGAATTCGAATGCACAAATAACATCGCAGAGTATGAAGCTCTAGTACAAGGGTTAAAAAAAGCCATAGACTTAAACATCAAAGAATTGAAGGCTTTAGAAGACTCGAAGATTATCGTTAGACAAGTAAGGAATACTATACAATGCAATTCCTTGTACCTAAAGAATTATCAACAGAAAGTGCGTAGGTTAATAGAGCATTTTGAAGCTTTCAATATTACAGCGATCCCTAGAGAAAAGAACATTCTTGTTGATTCCATGGCCACAACTGCTTCAAGGCTGTCACCTCTAGAATATTATGAAGCCTCCTGATTCACTGTGGAACTAACCTACAAACCATCGGTACCCAATAATATTTCTAATTGGAAAGCCTTTGAAGGGGATGAACAGATCATAAAATTTCTGACTAACAAAGATAATTTCAAGGACTTGGCTATTGATGCTGAATTATTCCAGGAACAATCAACAGTAACAGATTCTCAGACAGGTCAACCTATTGACAAATTGAAGTCTCACACAATCCCGAAAGGGATAGCTAATTTGGAAAATCTTTTTGACATGAAGGAACGATTTAAGGGGCCTAAAAATGGAAACATCGGTAGCTCCTGTCCCCTGCATGAAACTATAAATCTCAGAACCCCGAAAAACCCAAAGAATGTGAATCTTGGAAAGACTATATCTAAATAGGAAAGAAAGGCTTATCTCAAACTGTTCAAAAAATATCAATATGTCTTTGCATGGTCCTACCAAGATCTAAAAACTTATGACACCCATACCATTCAACACACTATACTATTAAAACCTAAAGTGAAACCCTTCCAACAAAAGCTCTGAAAGTATCACCCATCCCTGGAACCTCTCATGTATCAGGAATTGAAGAAACTTTTAGATGCCAAAATCATCTTCTAGGTTAGGCATTCCGCGTGGGTAACAAATCTAGTTACTGTGACGAAAAAGTATGGACAAATCCACTTATGTGTAGATTTTAGGAACCTCAACAGAACTTCAGAAAAGGACAATTACCCAGTCCCACATATGGAGAAACTCTTGTAGACTGTGTCTGGCTCGAAGATATTCTCTCTACTAGACAATTTCTCAGGTTACAACCAAGTCCTAATTTCAGAGGAAGATCATTTGAAAACTACCTTCCGAACCAAGTGGGGAACCTTTTCCTATAAACGCATGCCTTTTGGGTTAATCAACACAGGGGAGACCTTCCAAAGGGCCATGGATGTAGCATTTTGGGGACTAATAAACAAGTGTGTGGTAGTATATATGGATGACGTAACTGTGTATTCAAAGAACAGAGAAGAGAACATCCAACACTTAACTCCAATTTTTGAAAGGTGTAGGAGATACGTTATATCCTTAAATCCTAATAAAATCATTTTCATCATCGAGGAAGGTAAGCTGCTAGGCCACATTATATATCAAGTAGGCATTCACATAGACCCAGAAAGGATTAAGGCCATAGCTCAACTCCCGTTGCCTCACAACAAGAAAGCTATGCAGTCTTTCTTCAGATAAATCCATTTCATGAGGAAATTCACTCTCAATTTCATGGAAACTATCAAACCCTTACAAAAGATGATTCATAAAGATGATAAATTTAAATGGGATGATGAACAAAAGGATTCTTTTAGCAACATCAAAACTTCCATATCTCAAGCCCCCGTGTTACGAAGTCCTGATTTCAATAGATATTTCTTCCTCTATACTTTCACCTCTGACCAATCGTTATCTGCGGTATTGACTCAGAAGGATGATGACAACAACAAGGCGCTGGTGTCGTTCATGAGAACTAACCTCCAAGGAGATGAACTAAATTATCCTTCCATAGATTAACAGGCTGATGCAGTTTATAAAGCAGTAAAACACTTCAGGTCTTACATCCTCAAGAACCACACCAAAGTAATAGTGCCTCACCTTGTGGTCTGATCCTTATTCACCCAACACTATATGGGTGAAAGAAGAGGAAACTGGATGGTAGTAGTTCAAGAATTTGATCTAGATATAAAACCTGCGAAACTAGTTAAAGGGCAAGGGTTATGCAAATTCGCATCCGAAGCCCAGGACCAAGTAAATGAAGATTTCGAGTGGGATAATGAAATGGCATTATGTTGTGGTGAAGTTTCATACATCTTCCGGGACAAGAGTCTTGGTAGGAGAAGCTAAATTATCTCCTACACCATGGGACTTGTCCAGAAAATCTCGACCCTAGGGAAAAGAGAGCTATCAAGTTAAAATCTACACAATATTGCCTCATAAGTTTGGTACTCTTCCAGGTTAATTATGATGGGGTACTATTAATATGTCTCGAATGTGAAGATGCAGACAAAATTCTGAAGGAACTCCATGATGGCCCTGCTGGTGGACATTTTGCGGGAAGCACCACTGCTCATAATATACTGAGAGTTGGTTATTATTGGCCGACTTTGTTTAAGGATGCTCACAGTTACGTTAGAAACTGCAAAACCTGTCAAGTAAGCGCTAGGAGAGAGAAGAGAGCACCAGTCCCACTCCAACCTGTGATTGCTTCTAGGCCTTTTGAGCAATGGGGGTTAGATATCATAGGAGAGAATACACCAATCTCTTCAAAACAACATAAGTATATACTTATTGCCACTGATTTTTTCACGAAATGGGCAAACGCCATCCCTCTTACCCATGTAAATGAGAAGGTGGTAAAACAATTCATAGAACAACAACTGATCACAAGGTATGGTGTCCCTTCTTTCATAGGTTTTGATAATTCATCTTACTTCTCTTCCACCCTGTTGATAGGTTTTTCTCTAGATAAAGGAATCATAATTAGATACTCTGCAAATTACTATCCACAGGGAAACAGAGTGGCAGAATCAACTAATAAGAACCTAGTAAGGATATAGAAGAAAACAATTGCAGACAACCAAAGGAATTTGCATAATACACTCCATAATGGTCTATGTGCCGATAGGGTCACACCAAAAGAAGCTATAGGAAATTCCCCTTACTTTCTGGTTTACGGAAAGGAAGTCATTCTCCCAAATGGGCTTTATCTTCCATCTCTTCAACTAGCCCAAGATTCCAGAGGGGAGCCTTCATCGGTCATACAACAAAGAATTGACACTCTGCTCATGCTATAAGAAGAAAGGGAAAAGGCTAAGTCAAAATTCATATCCCACCAACAAATAGTAAAAAGATTGATTGATAAGCATAAAGATAAAGAGAACAATTTTGAAGTAGGAGACTTCATGTTGTGGGTCGGAAATCCCTCCTATGGACTAGCACTAAGGGTTTTATCATGCATGTAGAAAATGACCATTTAAAGGCCTCTACTTTTTTCTATTCTCCCAACAAAAAACCCCACATTCATGCAATACAAAGGTGAAAACAAGATTAGGTAACTCTACCTTAAATCCTTCGTTTGATGTCGATCCCTTCACTTTCACTCGCTCCTTGACTACAAGCCTCCTCCCAAAGCTGACCTGCATTCACACATGGACAAATAGAGAGCTGCAAACATGCATTTCATATACTAATTGCTAGGTTAGATGTGACAATATCATAAAATAAATACACAATTTGAACACATGATATGGTGGGATGAAAAAAGTATTCCTTTTTGTATTAATATTCACAAGAGTAAACTTTACAATATGTGGTTGGCACTGCTCCTCGAATCTAGTCCTAGGATCCTCTTCAACTGTGCTCCAACTTCTTCTCTATATGCTTCTCTCCACACAATAGTTGCAAAAGGTTGAGGCTAGGGGAATGTTAATTCAGGTAGAGTTTCTTTACTATGATTTTCCTCTTTTCAAATGGGATCCCTACCCATTATTTTATAGGCTAGAAGGAGCTAGGTATTTAGTCGAGTGACTGGCCATGCATGGTCGAAAGGTTTAGTTAACTTACCCAAAACTGTATGTTCCATCAACAAATTTTCATTTTTCATGCTTTTCTAGGTACACGCAGGCTGTAATGGGCCAGCTAGCATGTACACGCAGGCTGTAGTGGGTCATCTAGAGTGTACACATGGGCTATAGTGGGTCATCTAGCATGTGCCTTTAAAAAATGTGTTTTTAAGAATAGATGTTTAGTAGTGGCTTGGCAAAGAAGGAAAATGAGATGGCCTAATGCCAAGTAAGCATGTATGGTGCAAATTAGGGTTATAACAGATGCCCCCTAATGTGTGAGGTCAGAAGAGCATATGATGGTCGAAATACATTATCAATCTTTATCAGTGTACCAAACCAATGAGCCTAGGGACCAGAATGCGGGAGGTGCCATCTGCAAAATAACAATTGTCTCACCGAGGCGAGCATACCCATGCTCGGAATGAAATAAAATCATGGCTACCAATCAAATACATTGTAGATCCATGTCATATAACTATATAAAGTGTAGCCGTGAGAAATACACAATGGATCTACATCTCAAAATAAAAAATATATACATGTATAGTATCCATCTTCTAGAAGCCGATAAGGCCTGATGGTTGGAGATGAGGTCTCCAGAGCTCGAGCATCAACTTCAAAATATTCAAAACTCAGGTAGGAGTGTAATATGAGTGTACGAATTCACTACCCGGAGCTCTTCGACGACTCATCGGGCATGGACTAGGATCTTGATGATCAAACTGAAGGCTTCATTGATTTCGAACAAAGACTTGATTAAACTTTCAGGATGGACGGGCATGAGAGAAAGAGACAGACTGCAGAGGGGCTGAATCAGGATTGGTAAAAACTTTCCTTAGACAATAGCACGACAAATGATGAGACTCAAGGAGCATGGCATTGACATAAGTTCACGATGGAGGAGGCAACGCAAACCCTCCATATGTTTGAAATAATAACCAAATGGAGGAAGACACGGCTCTATGTAGTGAGAAAATCTTCCTAAGGTCATATTAAATCCCAGGGCTTGACGAACAAATGAAAGGATGTGCTTTTTCCAAGGGCGACTCATTGTGCTTCCAATAAAAAGAAAATACTTTTCCCTTCCTCGTTTTTGTGTATATTTGATTTTTTTTTGTCTTTTTCAATAATTTTGGAAAGCTTGAAAAAGAATAAAAGAATGCTACGTTACAAAGGAGGATCGAGTGTCACAAACATACTAGTTTCAAGCACATGGAACATAGGGATGCTCAGGGCAAAGGGTCATATGCAGGAAAAGAACAATTGGGAAAAATCCTCTAGGGACCAAAGGTGTCAAGACGCAGAGGCAAAGTGCTACTGGGCTTGCGTATAAGACATGCTTCATATGGTTCAGTTGAGAGAAACAGGGATCCAACATTAGGCCAAAGACACAGGTATGCAAACACGATTAACAAAACACACAATGGTAACATCCTTCGATGTAATTTTAGCGAGCCCAGAGAAGGTAAGATCAGAGGTTTTTCATATTTAGAGAGTCTGAAAAAACGTAAAAGGAGACTCCGTTGGGGTACCTTTTTCAAAGATATTCTAGTCGACTTGAAAAAGGGGTAAACTAGCATCGGCCAGACGTCTATTCAAAACCCTTTGAACAAGTGTGATAGAGACAAGATCACTCGACGATTTTTTCATTTTTAAGGAGTCTGAAAAAAGCTTAACTATGGACTCCGTCGGGAATTTTCTTCTGGACCATTTTAACAAGTTTGAAAGAATAAGGTCACTCGACGATCTTTTCAATTTTAGGGAGTCTAAAAAGAGCTTAACTATGGACTCTGTGGGGGTTCCTTTTTCGTAAATTTACTCCCTCAGGCCCGAAAAAGGGTTAAAATTATACTTGAGAATACTCTTCTAGAGAACTGAGGCTCCTAGAGTATACCTTTGTTCGTACAGTTGACCATTTGGACCGAGAAAGGGGTAAACTACTTTCGGACATATGTGACTTCAAATTTCAGTTTAGCGAGCGTGAAGGTCAACAAGATCCCTTGGAAATATTTTCACATTTAGAGGGTCTGAAAAGAGCTTAAAAGAAGACCCGTTAAGTTTTGAGAGTCCTGAGGGTGAGGTTAAGAGTGATAAGGAATCATGCAAATGAGGCTCAAAACTCGTAATCAGGAAAAACTAGTAAGGACTCCCGGGCCTGTATAGTCATTAGTGACAACATGGACACCAAAATGCAACTAGGATATACCTAGGGTATCCATGTTAAGGCAGGATATACCACTAAATTACGACACTCCTAAAGCAACAATGATGGTTCTCTGTCACAACTTGGTGGGATCGATCCTATGGCAAAGAAAAAAAGACAACAAGATGTAGAAAGTGGAGGTGGAATCCTATATTTAAATGCAACGAGTTGGAAAAAATGGATTTTTACCAAAGGACCTTCAAAATGACCCAAAACTCCAAAAAGTTTCCAAATACCCAAAGAACACTTCTCGTGATAATCCAAAGAAAACTCCTGAACCATGCTAAATGGTTTTTCAGTTTAGAAAAAATGACAAAAAGGTCCAAAAAGTGAAAAAAAGAGGCCAAAAAGTCTATAAATAGAAGCTGGCAACTCATTATGACCATTGCTAATTGAGAAATTGAATAAAATCCAAAACTACCCCTTTGTGTAAAGAGTTGATTACAGGAACTTCAGTGGACGAAATGACCATCTGCTTGGACCAAGTAAGTACTCACTACCCCCTCTTGCAATTTAATTCTTTCTTTATGCATTTAAGTTCATTTTTTTGGGGGGCGTCGACCTTTAAAAGGTCATCCCTATGTTCACGCGGGCTATCTTATGATAGCGCGAGTGTACATGTAGGCTGCCTTATGACAGCCAGAGTGTACACACTACTGTGAGCACTACAACCCACGTGGACCTTCCATTTAGTGTAAAAAATAAAAATAAAACAAGAGTTAACTCTCCTGAACTTTGTCTATTTGCAGGATGTATGTTCACTAGAGGGAAAGAGAGCATGAGGATATTGATGTGTTGGTCGATGAGGACCCTGATGATCTTGCTTCATTGTTGCAGTGTGGTTTGTTAAAAAAAATTCATTGTCCTTTCATGCGAGCACAACCTAGGCTATTGAACACCTTGGTGGATTATTGGCATCCCGACGCAGAGGCCTTTATGCTAGAGGGGCAGTTGCTGGCTCCAACAACAGAGTATATATACTTTCTAACTGGCCTCTCGAGGAGAGGGGAACCAGTCAATTTTTGTACCTTTCCCTATGGGCCTCACAACATATCGGAGTTGATTGGACTCCATTGTGAAGTCGATACTGACAGAACGAGCTCACAAGTACCAATAAGCAAGATCTAAAACTTATCACTAAAAGTGATAGTGTTTCTCATTGGGTGGATTATAGGGTCTATATCTTTGCATCAGGCTTCCCGTGCACACATGAGTTGTGTAGTTCAATGCTTAAATGCACAAATATTTGATTGGAGCACCACCTTGCTGGATTGTATGAAGAGGCAATTAATAGAGTGTTGAATGCAAAATTAGAGGAACTTTGGATTTGGGATGATTCTTTGCGCTTTCTTCTTTGAGAGAGTGCCCAGTTTCAGTCCTAGAGAGACTATATGAGGGCACGAGGCCTCTCACCCCTCACTATGCAGATGGGCGGCGTTGTTGCCGCGACAGAGGGGAGGGAGGACCATTGAGGCCTTCGATGACAAGTTCTTTGCTTGGTGGGAGCGACAGATTCTGGTCATATAGGACTACCCCTATGTTGGGATTGACTTCTCTAGAGATCTTGAGATATCGATACCTCCCGAAGAGTAGCGAGGAGAGATGGGTAAGTTTGCTTCACTTTTTGTTTTTATTAAATATATGTAGTTTTTATGTTTTTTTTTTTTATATATATCATTTTGTTTTATATACACCATAGTATCTGACAGATCTGTGTCTGTTATGTGTAGATGTGGGGCTAGTGCGACCAATGGACTGTGCAAGGAATAGGCGACGTCCTCGACCAAAGGCTGCCCTAGCCGCAGTCGGTGGACCAACAGCAGCAGGAGGACCTCCAGCCGGTGAGGCTGAGAGAGTTTTGAGATGAGTAGAGTGAAACTTTACCTCACTCACTCACATAGTCCCCATGGCAAATATCGAGGATCTGTCGCCGTCTATGCAACCTCATGTAGTGGGGGCACCACAGACGTGGGTCTAAATTATTTAGCATTTGGAAAACATCGTTGACCATTACAACAGGGCCAACAAGCCCCATCCTTAGTTAGGAACGTGCTGAAGGCACTATTTGTATATTTTTTAGGGCATAATCCCCATGACTCGTTACTGGACATATTTTTGAGGCACATGCACCCACGCCTGTACTCTGATATTTTTGATATTATATATGGATTTTTATGTCTTTTTTATGTCTTATGGATTACATTTGCTTCTTTTTTTTTTAAATGTATTTACATGTGCATGTGTGTGTCTTTCTTATATGTGTGCGAGATGCCAATCTAAAATTTGATTAGCTAGAGTATATGTGACTTGATTTAATCTCCTAGGAACATGAAAATATGTAATATAATCAAAGCTTCGTTCTAAGAGACGTACCCTAAGAAACTATCGGTGTAAAGTAGGATCATGAACACGGTAGACTCTATTTAACTGAGACACAACTAGCCGAGCATCTAAATAGACCCGGAGGTGAGAGATACCAAGTGACAAATCGTCACGAAGAAACTCAATAACTGTGTTGTATTCGGCGACATTGTTTGTGGTGTCGCCTAAACATATACCTCCTGAAGATAGTAGCTGGCCCTGAAGTGTAAAAATTACCCAAGCTACGAAGGCAAGCCTCCGAGTGTTCTGGCTAGCATCGTCTGCGAATCCAACGAACACCTCTGATTCACATGACATCTTCCACAGTGACAAAAGATAACATAAAAAACAACACGTCCATAAAACCAAAAGAAACCAAAAAGTAATAGTACAAAGACTATACATATGTTACAAAACGCTACCCAAGGTGAGCTACCTATGAGTAATACTTCTTGAGGTAGAGCCCATTTCTAGGTTCTGCCAAATCATTTCCCTCAAAGTCTACTAGACGATAAGCTCCCTTTTTTAGAACCTCTTTTATGATGAAAGTTCCCAACCACATGGGTTTGAACTTGCCTACCCCCAGGGGGTCCTTCTCTTGGTCATAGACCTGGACAAGGTCGCCTTCCGAGAAAATCTGAGGATGAACGAACCAATCATACTAACACTTGAATTTTTGTTTATGAGCTTTGTTAGCTAAGGCCACATCACAACACTGCTCATTGAGCTTCTTGAGATATAATAAACACTCTTCAAGCGGTGAAGTGTCTGGCAATAACTGTACTGCCAACTTTAAAGATGGGATTTGGCATTCTATGGGCAAGACTGCTTCCAGCCCATAAGAAAGTTGAAAAGGTGAGAAACCAGTTGCAATCTTAACAGATGTTTAGTAGGCCCATAATGCCGAATATAACATCAAATGCCAATTTGAGTTGGTCGAATTGATCGTTTGTTGTAGGGTGGTCTTAAGAGATTTATTGACAACTTCCACCTGACCATTCGCTTGAGGGTAGAAGGGTGATGAATGTTCTTGCCTCAACCCAAGATTTGATGTTAAATCGGTCATCATTTTGTTCTAAAAGTGACTGCCATGGTCAATGAAAATCTCTCTCGGGACGCCAAACTGTGCTATAATCTAGTTAAACAAAAAGAGGGCAGCAATCTCGCCATCATCTTTGAATGTTGGCATAGCTTCGACCCACATTGTGAAGTAGACTACTGCTACGATGATATAACAATTCCCCCTTGCTAAAGGAGGGTTGCAGGTAGTGTAATCAATCCCCCACTTGGTGAAGGGACCAATGGTGATGACAGGAAACATGGGAGCAGGATGTGCCCTCATCTTTCGTGAGAAGATTTGACACAGGTGGCACTTCTTGACTGATATGATACAATATTTGATTAGTGTTGGACAGAAGTAATTGGCTCGTAAAATCATTTGGGCTGTTGCTAACCCACAAAAATGACCGCCACATGCTCCAGTATGGCAATCGTTAAGCACGATTTTTGCTTCTTCATGAGTGACGCACCAATGAAGGATGCAATCTACACCTTGATGATACAAAGTATCTTCGAGTATGAGATAGTTCTTGGCCTGATGATGTATACGATGACGCTCGTCATGAGAAGCAGAGGCGGGGAACTTCAAATTATGGAGATAGACAACTATATCTCCATACTAGGGGTCCGAAGATGCTATCAAAAACATGTCTCCTTGAATAGGAGACTCCTCGGGCATAACACCACCTGACTCGACCGGAAGTTCCGAGATGAGTTCCGCAAAGACCAGTGACTTTTTGGATTTTTCCGAAATGAAATCTAAGTCAAATTCCTGGAGGACAACTATCCATCTACTGATCTTTCCGTCGATTTCCTGTCGTGTCAACACATATTGAAATGGATTCACAACGGCAATGACGGTGTTCTTGCGAAACAAAATATAATGACGAAACCATTGGATAGCATGGACTGCTGCCAATGCAAGTTTTTCGATGTGAAAATAATTGAGTTTTGGTCCAACTAGGCCTCGACTTAGGTAATAAATCACATATTCTGAGAGAAAATCATCCTCCTGAACTAAGACCATGCCGATGGTCAACTCTACGGAAGCCAAGTACAATAAGAAATATTTGTTATAATTGGTTGGTCGAAGCAGAGGGGCAGTCATGAGGGAACGTTTAAATGCTTCGAAGGAGAATTCAGTGGCTTCATCCCAATGAAAAGGAACGTCTTTATTTAGT
>JASDQU010013472.1:73779-99840 GCA_032191745.1 Picea mariana | reverse complement strand
TCTTCAATGCCCCTTTACTCCATCGGGACTTCGGACTTCGCAATATCGCGAATCCAATTGCAGTGTTTTCAGAACTTCACTCTCCGAAACCCCGAAATAGCATGCCACCTGTCCACCTCGCTGACTCCTATGGTCCCACACTATTCCCTTGGCCTTCGAGACTTCGCGGTTCAGGATATCGCGATTCGCGTTGCAAGGTTTACGGGACTTCCACCCACGAAAACTCGATACAAGTATCCACATGTAAATCCAGCAGCCCTTGTGGCTCAGATCTACGATCCGACTCCTCCCGAGCTTAGAACCTTTCGACGCTTTCGTCGTAACTCCCCTGCTCCTCTGTGAGATCTGACGGCTCATGGGACTTGGCGATTTCTCCTTAGAGAATTTCGATCGTCTGTCTCTTCCTCTGAGAGCTCGTCCTCTTGCGGTCCCTCATCACTACACCTTCCCTAACTTTCAAGGTGCTTGGCTTCTTTACCTTCCTTCAACGACTCCTTTGAAGGTCCAAAATCCTTCTGAGCTTTCTCCAACTTCAAGTCTTTCGAAAAACTATTGCGCGCACTCCTTGTGGCGACCCTCAAACACTTTCAAGTGGTTGAAATCCTTCGACTCTGCACACACCTGCAACAGTAGTATCTAAATGCTTCGCTCAGGTTCGCAACCCTGATACCTCACTCGGCCTGTGCACTCCTTTCACGGCTCTTGTGCCTGATTGCACTTCTGTGGGAATGAGAACAAAAGCTATCTCTCCTGAGCTTTCAGAGACAAACCTTTGAACCTTTTGTCAACGCACTCCTTGTGGAAAATTTAACTGCACTCCTTGCAGGAACTCTTGCTCAGATAGAGAAACAATTAAAACTCATTCCATTGCCCTTTCCTCTCAGATTTTAAACATTCAACAAGAAATCATTCATACATAGCATAAAAGCAATTGCATGACAGAAAGAGTAAAACAATTGTGAGCATAACATTAAAAGATGCATACACAGAGAATATATGAACACCATGAGCCTGAATCACAACTTTCTTTGTATTAATTCAGAACTTTGTACATGGAGTTTGCTACACAGCTCTCTGCTTCTCTTCTATTCTCTTCTTCATAATAATGCTACAATACACAATGAGGGTGTCTATATCCCATTTCCCTCGCTCATTCTAAACTGTCTAATCTAGAATTAAATTCTATCTGCTTGCATTAACTACCATAAATGCCTTCTATCTACTAAGGTCGAGAGCGAATCACTCAATGTCCGATTACATTATACAAATGCGCCTTCACTTAATTGTTCCATTTAAGGTTCTAAAACATTCTCAAAATTTGTGCTGGACGCATTTCCAGCTGTCCGTTGTCTCCACACTGGCTTGCTTGAGATGCTCCTGCATCAGATATCCTTTGGTCATGTTTGAAAATGGTGAAGGTTTGAAACCCTTTTTTCCTTTGATTTAGCTTCTCTTGCTTCTTTTCTCTCCATGATTTTAGATTTTCAAATCACTGTTTGTATTGATCATAAAATATCCTTTCTTTTTGTAGTACTTCACTAATTTTTTTGGGTTATTGAACTTTATTCTGTCCTTGTATGAATGAGGTAAACAACGTAGAAATATTTGAACCTTTACCTTTTCATATTTTATATAAGACACAAATATTAGAAATTCAAGAAACTTAGTAATTAGATCCTCCATGAGAATTTGTCCTAACTTTAATTTATAGAACTCTTTGGTTTTTCTCTCATAATAACTTTAAGATAAGTATTGTTTCTTAAAGTGTTTCTTGAAATATGCCAATTCCATATTCTTTTATTTTAGTCCTTTGTCTAGTTTTAAATCTTGCCACCATATATTGTCTTTACCTTTTAGATTGTAAATGGCCATACTTACTTTCATGTTTCTAGAGTAATTTTAAATATGGAAATATTTATTTATGTTAAGTAACCAAGCTTCTTCTTCTTCACTGGTTTTGAACTCACCATCAAATGTTGAAGGTTTGATTTTCTTGAACTCTCCCTCTAAATGGTCCATCTATTTTTGTTTCCTTATTGTAAATGATATGTTTTCTGTCATATGTGTGTCATTAGAAGAACTATTTTTTTTTCTGTTCCATGGCTAGAATCCTTTGAGGACTTTTTACAAACTTTTTCGTCCAATTCATTATTCTTTGGGCTCCTTTTTGTTGCTATGCTTCGTAAAAACATCTCATTAATTTCTAGTACCTGGGTCATGGAACTGCTTTCGCTGTGATGTTTAAACTAATATTTTTTTCTAGTGACACCCTCAAGCCTAAGTGTTGTAACCTATAGCTCCGATACCATATGTAATGTACCCCAAAAAGCAAAACATTTTTTTGTTTGTTAATTTTGATTGTCCTCTCCTGTATATATAATTGTATAAGTTTATTATTGTTATTTTTTCCCGTCGTATATTTAATTAAGTTCAGAAACATTGTTGTATTTACATCTAAACTTTATCTTCAAAGTTATCAAGAGTCTTGAGGTAACATGGTATATATATAATCAATCCTAATAATGCCTATTTACATCACTCAAAACATTTTTCCAATCGTCCCAAGGGGGGGTCTTTGATTACGAGAACTTGAATATTTCTCTAAAATCCCTTTTTAGTTTTATTAATATATCATTCGAGAAGGAATTGTCACCTTAGTCATGAACTTAGTGTTATCCCCTTTCATCTGGGTAGTATTAAAATTAAAACAAAATTACTTTATAGTGTTGGGTTTTCTGATACTGATCGAACAAGTCTTTAATCCTTGGTAAAAGTTTTCTCTTACCTAATGCCTCATATAATTAATTAATTTGGTAAAATTATTAATTGAACCTTGAATCGAATCTTGGATTGATTAGTGGAAACTGACATCTAGCAGGACACACAACCATGCTCATTAAAATCTTTTCTGGACAACCCTAGTCTGGCCTCCCAACATTGGGCCACGTATTAACTTCACATGGAAAACCCATATTGGATGCAAATTGACATATTTTATCCATAGTAATGTACTACTTTTGAAGGGATCAAGGTCTCATCGATAACGATCGTCTCTAGATTTCTGAGGGTTATTAAACTATTTTTTTTCTTTGATTTTTCTTTGAAATGCATTTATGAAGAAACATCCTCTTCACTTCCCATCACATGGAACAATGATTCTACTACATTCTTGATGTGCAAGTTATTTTCTTCCAGATTCAAGGATGAAATAAAAGTAGAATATTGTGTATGGGGTCATATTCTCGTAAGGTAAAGCTAAAATAATGTTCTCTATACATAATATTTCATGGGAAGTTCTAAATTGAAGGAATAATATTTTCAACCCTTCCCTTATTAGTCCTTGTTGTAGGTATAGAGGGACTATAACGATCGATAAATTGTTGACCTCGTATTAGATTGTGCATTGACCACAAATATTTCCATATTATCTATTGTTTGAACTAGGGAAGTGAAAACATCGATTTTTTTATAATAGAAAGGACCATGTTTGGCAATATTTGATTGGACAATGGATTGGAGGTCTTATTGCCAACTTCTCTATTCCCAATGTTATGTATGTTTCCATATCCAAAGTATTTGATCGTATATGGTCTTTTTGAATCATATATTTTTTTATGCATTGGTCGAAGGTGGATTAATGCTAGGATTAGTTCGAATGTTTCCTTTAGCATTTTTTGCTAGCTAGAATACATTCTCTAGCATATTACTATGTGTGATTTTTTCTTTATTGTTGCATGCTTCAAGAGGACAGGGCTACCGCACTGCATTTTTTCTTAAATGTTTGCACAAGGCTATGCCCTTTGATGGTCCTGACAGTCTTTAGTGTTTACCTAATAGGTCTGGCAATCTTAAATGTTTATTGTACAAATGCATTGCAATACAGTTTCGTTTCCATTTTTTTGATGTTCAACATCACTGCTTCAGTGGTCGATGTTTGTTCGCTACTTCATTCCATGGTTCTTGTTCTTGTTTGATTCAACTTTTCAAAGTTGAGGTCCTGCAGTTGCAGTTGGACCTCTTCATGGTTGTTCACTGGTTTGTTGTTCTTCAACTTTGAAGTTGTTGGACCTATTTTTGCAATTTCCAGTTTTCTTGGGGCTGAGCTCTTGCCATCCATCGTTGATGAGTAAGTTTCCCTGTTGTTCCTATTTTTCAATGGTGGGAGTCCCTACCTCCAAATTCTGTTGCAGACCATCTTTGTCTGTGCTCTTAATTTTTGTTCCTCGAAACCATGTGTCTTCATATGTCGGCTACGGCGTCCAAAGCTATTTCAAAAATTGCAATGCAGATGGGTTTACCATCCTCCGGGGTGTAGACGCAGAGAATGATTTTATTCTGTGGGTCAGAAAACTGTGTCCACCTGTTGTCTTTGTCCTGAGTAAATTAATGGTGTTATTTATTTGCATTGTTTCTTTTGTTTGGTTCACTTTCCAGTGTGGGTTTGTTTTCTTTTCATCTGCTATGGGGAATAGGGGGGATTGAAGTATAGAAGAATACAGTTGAAAGATACATACAGGGATAGGCACCCAGTTCCGCACTTGTAGTTTTCCTATTTTGCTTTCCTTTTTTTTTGATACTTTAATTTTTTCCCCCTTTTCTCTGTTTTCATGCAAACTGAAATTATCTAACAAACAACTTCAAAATGACAGTTCAAAAGATGAAAGAAGTAATAGATGTTGAGTCGTATGAAATAGATACACAATCCCTTGTACATGATAGCATTGACATGGTTTTGCATAGCAATGGCCTTTTTAGATTGGATGCATTCTTGTATACTGTAGGGGATTGCCTTTTCGATACATTTCAGGTTCTATTGCATTTCCATTATTCATCGACCGAGCTGTGCAATGGATTGCTAGATTATTTCTTGGGATGTTTAAAAAACAGTGACACTAAGGCATTGGAGTCCTATGAATACAAACTAGAATCTGATTTTCTTCGACAGTTGCATGGAATACATGATGTCGCTACGTATTTTTCAAAGATGTGGTTGTCTGCATCTCCAGTTCACCCTGCACATGAGAGGGGGCTTTGGGTAGATACATTTCGTATATGGTGGCTATCTAACTGGCTCAATATATCAGTTGGAATATGGTCATTGACAAGAAAAACAAGATATCTACAATTCAACAAAACTGCATCTAATAATCCATACTGCATCTTGTTCCATGATGCCAATGTTGTCAGTGGTCATTATGAACCACTACTGTACAAAAAAATGTCCATATGCAATGTTGAATGAAATCATATTTACTTGTCCCTCATTTGCAAAGGCCTTGAATCGCAGTGGAAATGGATTATGCATCGCATAGATTTCCATGGTTTACAGCTAACAACAAGTGTTGTGTCTAGTTGCGGAGATAGTCTGTTCAATGCAATTTGTTGTTTGGTAGCAGCGGAGTTCGATGTGTAGTCGTTGTGGATTTACACTATATAGTCCTTTTGCAATGCAATTATAGGAGGTAGCCAACAGGCTTTTAGGTGCTTTCATCAACACCTTTGGCCATATCTCCTAGAAAATATGCCAACAGTTGGAAGTTGGCAGGAATACCTTGTAAACATGGCACTTCCATATGAAACAGGGAATGTGGAGGGTTGCAGATTTTGTTTGCAATGGTTGACTATGATATTCAGAGTGAATATCCAGGTCTGGTTGGCCTTGCCAGATGGAACTATCCATTCCTGGTCTACTTATTCAAATTATGATCAAACAATTGGCATCCTCTCGTTGAATGTCCATGCCACCCAAACCACATTGAATCTTCATACATGTGGCATGCATATCCATGAAACTTGTCCCGGTTGCAATATAGCCATACATGGCTTGAACAAAAAAACCTTGCGTGAAATTCATCACAGTTGTGATGAGGCCATACAAATATTAAACAAAAAATGTAGAGTAAGTTATCACAACTTGAAAAACGTTATGCGTCAAATTTGTCTTAGTTGCGATGAGGCCATACAGGCCTTAAACAAAAAATGTGGACTAAGTTGTAATGATCCCAAGATTTTATTTTTTTCTTGGAATCACTAACTACCACTGATTTGTTGATATGTAGGTGTTTATTGAGTTATTAAGTGCATACAAGATTCATCCAACACATGAAGATCACAATACATTCAAGATATAGAAACACAAGCAAAGATATGACCCTTTTATTATGAGCAATGTAGGATCAATACAAAGATGATCGATCTGGCATAAACCTCAGATGGTCGTACAAACAATAGATACGAGTTGCTACAAAATTCTCCTGCTAATACAAAAGAAGCCTCAAAAGGCTGGATGAGTAATGAATACTAGTACCAAGTAGATCTGAATGCCAAACCCTCCAGCTGAAGAGTGCCACGCTCCAAGTGAAGACCAAAGCCCTCAATAATTCGACCTTGATGGAAGAATACTCCAATTGAGCCCAAACTTGGTTAGATAATAGATCAGAGAAGTGGGAACCTCTGCCTGAAGTTTCAAGCCCAACGTCCAAGGCCAACCTCTCCAACTGCTGAATCTTCTAAGGGAGTTGTACCCTCCTGAATAGCTGAAACCCTAGGCAACTCGTCCCTGAAGAAATACACCTCCAATTGATGTGAAACTCTCCAAGAATATAGATAGGGCTATGAGAACTCTGTGGAAGAAGTTTCAGACTCATATCTCAAGCAGATCTCTCTAGATCTGAGAAATAGAGAAAAGTGGGACGTCCTCCTATCCTCCAAATCATCCCAAGCTAATATTGAAGATTGAGTGGCGAAAACTCCTCAAGAAAACCCTCACAATGATGATGGAGCACCTACAAATAAAACCCAACTGATGAAATGCCCAATGCTCCTCCTGATTGGCTAGATCGTACCCTCCTCAATGGTATGGTGCTCCCTTGCTGGAAACTCCCCAACAATACGACCCTGCTATCTTCTGAAGTTCTAGGAGGAGATATGATGATAGTAGAATGGTGTGGAGAAATCTTTCATCCCTGATACCAAGCTGTGGAATAAGGTGAGTGGATATTTCACCACTGAGTTGCTCACAAGGGTTTGTATAGCAAAACCCCCAAACTGAATGCTCAAGAGAAATAACAAGCAATATACCAAAATCAGAATGAATAATAGGTGTACCCAAGCCTCATGCTTTTTCTTCTAATTCTCTGTTGAGTTAGATTAACTCCCAGGGTTAATCTTCTATTCTTCTGTTGAGTTATATTTTGCTGCTTTATCTCTTTCATTTCTTAATTCAACTTAAAAATATAACTTTAGCCTCGTTGACTTCCCCCCTTAGTGTGAGAGTATGACCTAGTGGGGGTACCCAAGCCATTGAGTCTCCTCATCACCTCTCTAGGAGGTGGGGGACATTACAGTCTCCCCTGCTTGAAATTGCTTGTCCTCAAGAAATTCCAAACTTGCTTCCCTTACCACATGCTCCTGCTCCCAAGTGGCATCCTCAATGGGTAAATCCTTCCACCTGATCAGGTACTCTTTGATTCTTCGGTTTCTGAGCCTCTTCTCTCAGACTTCTAGTACCTCCTTCGGAATAAAAACAAGTTGTCCCTCCTCATCCATGGGGGGTAATACCTCAATAGGCATGATGTGTTGACCGAGGGCTTTCTTAAGGCATGAGACATGAAAAACATTGTGAATTTTGATGCCTTATGGAAGCTCCAGCTCGTAAGCTACGACCCCTATCCTCCTGCTAACTCTGTAGGGTCCAAAGAAACATGGATGTAGTTTCTCCACTCTGCTTCTTTTAATGGAATCCTGCCTATATGGTCGCAGCCTCAAATAGACTAAATCGCCAACCTCAAAAGTCCGGTAAACTCTATGCTTGTCTGCTTGGACCTTTTGCTGGTTTTGTGCCCTCTGTAGATGATCCTTCAATTCCCTGAGAATGTCTTGGCTCTGTTGTATCCAATCCTATACCATTGGTGCCCCGCTGTCACTGAATGCAATCTCTACAAATGATAAGGGGTCATAGCTATACAAAGCTCTGAATGGTGACATGCAATGGACATATGCTGGGTGGTGTTGTAGCAATATTCTCCCAAATGAAACCATCTGACCCATGATTTCTATTGCCCTACCACATAGTTTCTGAGATAGCCCTCCACCCACTTGTTGACGATCTTTGTCTTTCCATCTGTCCGAGGGTGATAGCTGGTGCTAGGGGTCAAGGCCGTACCAACCAACCTGAATAAATCCTGCCAGAAAGTACTCATAAACCTACTATTCCTATCGCTGACAATGGTCTTGGGTAGGCCGTGCAACCTGAAAATCTCCCTGAAAAATAGTTCAGCCACTTGTGTTGCACTGAAGTCGGTAGCTATGGAAAAGAAGTGTGCAAACTTTGTTAAACTGTCCACCACTACAAATATGCAGTCCCTCCCTTGTGTCTTTGGTAGCCTAGTGATAAAATCCATGGATATGCTTTCCCATTTGTGCTCTAGAATGGGCAAGGGTTGCAAAAGTCTTGCTGGGTGCATGTGCTCATCCTTATTTTCCTGACATGTCGTACACTCTTTGACATGCCTAATCACATCCTCCTTGAGCCCTTTCCAAGAGAATCTTTCTCTCACCTACCTGTATGTCTTGCTGAGCCTCGGATGTCCCACCATTGGTGAGTCATGGCATGCCTGCAATACCTTGGCCTTGAAGGTCAATCCAGAAACCAAGAAGATTCAATATTTGTAGTAGATGAGGTCATTAATAACCTTGAAATCTTCATCTTGTACCTATCCTTCCATTAGTTGGCATGCAAACTGATCCTCTGCATACTCCATCACTAGCTATTCTTTCCAATCCACTGTTATCCCTGTTATGGCAAGGATGGATGGCCTCCTAGATAAGGCATCAACCACCACATTATTCTTCCCTTTGACAAACTCAATGTCAATGTCATAGGCCTGTATTCTGCTTACCCATTTTTGCTGCCTCTCGTTCAAGTCCTTCTGTTTGAATAAGTATTTGAGACTGTTATGATCTGACTTGACAACAAACCAAGCACCTACCAAGTATTGCCGAAATTTGGCCAGTGCATGCATGATAACAAGCATTTCATTGTCATAAATTCTGTAGAGTAGCTCAGGACCCCAGATTTTTCGTCTCTCGTAGGAAAGAGGGTGCCTCTCCTGCATCAGTACGACCCCTATTTCTTCCCCGGATGCATCACACTCCAAGGTAAATGGGAGACTGAAATCTGGAAGGGCTAAGACTGGGCATGTACTCATTACCTTCTTCATCTTATCCATCGTTTTCTGAGCCTCCTCGTCCCACTTGAATGCTCCCTTCTTAGTCAAATCAATCAAGGGTGCACACAATTGAGAGAACCCCTTAACAAACTTCTTGTAATAAGTGCACATTCCCATAAATCTTCTCAATTCAGTGAGTGTGTTAGGAGTGGGCCATTCTATGATGGCTTCAATTTTCTCCTGATGTACCTATACCCCCTTTGCTTTGATAATGTGTCCTAGATAAAGGACCTCCATCATTCCAAACTCACATTTAGACTCCTTAGCATATAGCGATTGTTCCTCCATAATTGACAAAATCTGGTCCAAATGCCTAAGATGCTCCTCCCATGTCTTGCTGTAGATAAGCAGGTCATCAAAGAATACCAACAGGTGCTTCCTTAGCTTCTTGTTGAATACATCGTTCATACATGACTGGAACATAGAAAGGGAATTGGTTAACCCAAAGGGCATCACCAAAAACTCATAATGACTGTAGTGACATCTAAAATATGTTTTTGAGATGTCTTCCTCCCTCATCTTGATTTGATGATAGCTAGAACAAAGGTAAATCTTAGTGAAGTAGATGGCCCCATGCAATTCGTCCAATAGTTCATCAATCCTTGGTATTGGGTACCTATTTTTTATGGTATTTTTATTTAAGGCCCTAAAGTCAATGCACATCCTCATAGTGCCATCCTTCTTCTGCACCAACACTACTGAAGAAGCAAAAGGACTACTGTTGGGCCTAATGTGTCCCATGTCCAGAATTTCCTTGATGCCTTTTCTATCTCATCTTTGTACTTCTTGGGATGCCTGTATGGTGTGGTGATCACTGGATTGGCCCCTTCCTCTAGCTAAATAATGTTCTCAAATCCTCTATCCAGTGGAACCCCCGGAGGAATAGGCCCAAACACCTTGTGGTGTTTGTCAAGGATTTCCTTGATTTATGGAGTGTAATGAACCTTGCCCTGTTCATCCACATAGGTCACAATCCTGCATTCGGTTGCATATACTATTTCATCCCTCCGGAAGATGGCTTCCATCCTCTTGGCCATGACTACCTTTGCAACATTCCCTGTCATGCCCCGAAGCACTACCTTTCATCCACGCTCCTCTGTGAATGACATTTCCATCGTTTTGTAGTTGGTGGTGATAGGCCCCAATGTGTTGAGCCACTGAACTCCTAGGATGATGTTGGTATTCGGAAGGTCCATGACATAGACGTCCTGTGTCAACTCATGCCTTCCAAAGGTAAGCTTTAGGCCCAGAATATATCTATCACAGGGCATGGTGCTTCCTCCTGCAACCTCCACTTTGAATCCTTCAAATTCTACTGTGGGTATATGCCTCCTCTTCAACAATGCTACATCAATGAAGTTGTGGGAAGCTCCTCCATCAATCAAGACCGAGACTCTCTGACCCTACAAGACCCCCCTCATTCGGAAGGTGTTATACTTGGGCACTCCACTAATAGATGCCAAGGTGGCCATACTATCCTCTCCTATGATTTGTTCCTCCTCTGCTGCCTCAGTGGTTTCTGCCTCCAAGTTTTGTATCTTTACAATCTCATCTTCTTCTTCGTTATCTGAAGTGACCTCAATGTAATGCACCTATCCNCTAGTTTATTGGAGGCCTTTGATCTCTTCCACCATTGTTAAGAGGAGGTCTGGGTATGAATTTTGGTTTAGCGACTGCACCCAAATCCATCATCTTCCAAATGGCCTCATGTAGGTTGGTAGGATTGAAGGCCTTTACCCAACCCTTCAAGGGTTCCATCAACCCTTCTGTGAAAAGCATCATGAGCATGGTCTGGGACATATCTTGCACCATCACTACCAACCTATGGAATTCATCAATGTATGCCTCAACCATACCTGTTTTCTTGAGTTGGGTGAGCTCCCGTAAATGTAACTTAGGATCTCCTTGACTGAATCTATCAATGAGCCTCTGAGTGAATTCTATATAGGATACAATCTGGTTGTGGCCGAGTGTGGTGAGCCCATGATACCACCAGTTGTGGGCCTTTCCATACAAGTACATAGTGGAAAATTTGACGGCCTCCATCTCTCTCATGGGGTTAAGCTGCAGGTAAGTATCCAACTTCTACACCCACGATTGTGCTGTCATCTTGGCCATACCATCAAAATATGGAATCTCTATCTTTCCTTCCCTTTGTTCAAATTCAAAATTGCCCCTATGGTTCGTCATAGACTGATTTTTGAACCTGAGTTGGCAATACTGATCTAAGGACATCTATATTTGAACTCTCATATCCAAGCTGTAGTATTTCTTGGTACTCTTGGCCAATTTTTCCACAAAGTCTTCGACCTATTCATGTTGCCCTTGCTCATTTGTGAATGTGGGCATGTACGGTCTGGGGTTAGCTCTGCTACCCGAGTGTCGGCCTAGCTGTTCATCTGTGAACACTGGCATGTATGGCCTAGGATTGACCCTTCTACCCATCTTCCCATAGGACGTGCCACCTCCCAGAATTCCTTCGGATCCCGGTTCTTTCTCCGAGTTATATTTGATTTCCTCATGGGTTCCACCGGAACCACCAACCTCCTTATTCCCATACGTATTAGTATATTTTCCTCGATGGGTTACTTGCATCAGAAGGTCAGTTATCTAAGATTGGTTCTCATTCATGTCTTTCGAATTCTCATCAACTTTCTTCAAGGTTTCAGAAATTTCGGCCTGTCCCCTTCTGCTGGTTTCTTGATACTCATCTAAATGTTGGACCAATGTGCTTTCTGTGCGGTTCATGTTTTGCTGGAACTTACCAAATTCGGCTACTAAGAAAGCCAAACCCTGAGGCTCATGGTCGTCCCCTGACCCTTCCATCTCTGCCTCTGTTTCACTATTTTTTTTCTTCCTTTGACCCGTAACAATTCCACTGTACCTCTACATGCGTCGATCCCTCCACAGGTTTGGAGGATCGAAGCTCTAATACCACTGTAATGATCCCAAGCTATTTTTTTTTTCTTGGAATCACTAACTACCACTGATTTGTTGATATGCAGGTGTTTATTGAGTTATTAAGTGCATACAAGATTCATCCAACACATGAATATCACAATACATTCAAGATATAGAAACACAAGCAAAGATCTGACCTTTTTATTATGAGCAATGCAGGATCAATACAAAGATGGCCGATATGGCATAAACCTCAGATGGTTGTACAAACAATAGATACGAGCTACTACAAAATGCTCCTGCCAATACAAAAGAAGCCTCAAAAGGCTGGATGAGTAATGAAGACCAGTACCAAACAGATCTAAATGCCAAACCCTCCAGCTGAAGAGTGCCATGCTCCAAGTGAAGACTGAGGCCCTCAATAATTCAGCCTTGATGGAAGAATACTCCAATTGAGCCCAAACTCGATCAGATAATAGATCAAGGTTGTGGGAACGTCCTCCTGAAGTTTCAAGCCCAACGTCCAAGGTGAACCTCTCCAACTATTCAATCTTCTAAGGGATTTGCACCCTCCTGAATAGGTAAAACCCTAGGCAAATCGTCCCTGAAGAAATACACCTCCAATTGATGTGAAACTCTCCAATAATATAGATCGGGCTATGAGAACTCCGTCGAAGAAGTTTCATACTTAGATCTCAAGTAGATCTCTCTAGATCTAAGAAATACAGAAAAGTGGGACATCCTCCTATCCTCCAAATCATCCCAATCTAATACTGAAGATTGAGTGGTGATAAATCCTCAATAAAACCCTCACAATGATGAAGGACCACCTGCAAATAAAACCTAACTGATGAAATTCCCAACGCTCCTCCTGATTGGCTAGATCGAACCCTCCTCAATGGTATGGTGCGCCCTTGTTGGAAACTCCCCAACAGTACGGCCCTGCTATCTTCTGAAGCTCTAGAAGGAGATATGCTGAGAGTAAAATGGTGTGGAGGAATCTTTCATCCCTGAGACCAAGATGTGGAACAAGGTGAGTGGATATTTCACCACTGAGTTTCTCACAAAGGTTTGTACAACAAAACCCCCAAACTGAATGCTCAAGAGAAATAACATGCAGTATACCAAAATCATAATTAATAATCGGTGCACCCCAACCTCTTACTTATACTTTTTCTTCTAATTCTCTATTGAGTTATATTAACTCACAGGGTTAATCTTCTATTCTTTTGTTGAGTTATCTTTTGCTCCTTTATCTCTTTCCTTTCTTAAATCAACTTAAAAATATAACTTTAGCCTCGTTGACTTCCCCCGTCAGTGTGAGACTATGACCTAGTGGGGGTACCCAGGCCACTGAGTCTCCTCATCACCTCTCTAAAAGGTGGGGGACATTACATAAGTTATCAGAACCTGAGTCAGAGTGAAATTCATCCTAGTTTCTATCAGCTCATTGTGTCGTTGGGCAAGAAACTTAGAGTAATTTACCACAACCTGAAAAAGGTCATGCGTGAGAGAAAAAAATACATTGCTACGGTTCCTTTTAGAGAGAAACTCACATATCAAAATCTAAAGAAGTTTGTTCGTGCAGAACAGAACAGAAAAATGTACGGTCGCATATCCCAAAATGGTAATGAAACTGTGACATTTCGTGGGCTAGAAGCCACACCATGCACTACTACCAATGAAAACCAAGAAACATTTTCTACCCATACTTCCCTGCAAAAGAAAAATGCAAGACAGACCTAAACGAAACAAATTAAAGACACTCCTTCCATTGCATGTGCAGTTTATGAATAATTGAATTTCTCAAAAAATAATAAGTCTTTCACGTCTAATTTGTAGGAAGAATACCTCCTCTTGACAGTGCACGATAAACCATTTTCCAGTGGAAAAATTTGTCTTCCATGCTAACGGTCGCTTGAAAATGGAAAACTGTAACAGTTTGCAACCCCTGACTAAATAAGAGGTAATACACCACTGCCAGATGTAAGTTCACTTACAGAACTTGAGGAGAGACTTGTGTCTCTGTGGATTGCATTTTCTCAAATCAGGCCTTGGGGCTATAAACGACCCCAGATGGCCTTAACAGGATCAATTATTAATGTGCATGTTCAGCTAGATGTTGTGTAAAAATCCTTTCCACAATTCATTAGAAATACAATGACAATTGTTGTGGCTCTAAAAAGACGCTTGTGATACAAAAATGCCTATCATACGGGAAAAGTGCATGTGCATGCTATTATGAAAGCATTAAAGGAATTATGTTCTAGGGCCTTGTACAAAGCACAAAACATTTGTATAAATGACAACTGGAATAGTGTTCTTGCATAAGAGGATGGAAACTCTGCAGACACTCTTGAAAATCCTAGTGAATTTTATACAAGTGATGAATCGGAGAATGAAACACCTGCTAAGACATCGGTGCATGGATTCACTAATTCACAGTGCATTTGTGACTTGCAAGACAAGATTGTCAAAATTGAACATGCTGAGGGATAGCGTCCACTTGAAATATTTAAGGACAAATTCGCTAAGGAAATGCAATTTCCAACACTCTTCTATGGAGATCCATGTTCCACTGATATTAGAGAATGATTCAGTTATCATAAAATAGTCTGATGGGAGTTGCTACATTCAAGTGGTTACTTCTCCTGTCACATAACAAAAAAAAAATTCAAAACAATATGTGTAATAATAGAGCAAGTTCTCTTCTGCATGTGGGTCCGAATAAGAAAAGGTCAGTTACAAGGAAGAAAGTTGTTGGCCAAGGATGTGAAGTACAAAGTAAACCTAGAAAAAATTCTGAAATCTAATATTGGATACATAGATTTCAAAAACATTCGCACCTCCCCTAACTATTTGCAACAAAACAAAAAAACAATTTTTGCAATGATCCGACAATTGGGCCCAACAACATTTTTCATCACATTTACAAGTGAAAAGAATTGATGGGATCCATTGGTAGCTGTCATATCTGACCTGCATAGGAACAAGAAATGTAAAAAAGAAACCGATACACTGGAAAATAATGACATTGAGTACCTCATAAGAAAATACCCAGTGACATGTACTCACTACTATAGACATAGAATAAATTCTTTGAGACAATTTATATGCCATGATAAACGTTTTTTAGAAAAATATCGGACTATTTTTTTGAGACTGAATTCCAGAATAGGGGAAATGAACATGACCACGCACTGTTGTGGATAGAGGGTGCACCAATCTATGGAGCTGATAACAATTCAAATATCGAACAATTTGTGGATAAATACATAACATGCAACACATATCATTTGGATCCATAACTTGCCAAACTCCATAGACATTACCATACCAGAAGTTGTAGAAAATGAAAAAAATCTCATTGCAGATACAACTTTTCCATGCCGCCAATGAGAGCTACAAGAATCATACAACCACTTAGTTTAGAGGACAATGTTGTTGTTGAGAAATCTAAATCCTTGTTCTTATTTCTAGAACAAAGAGAATTTGACGAGATGATGATCTTCGATGCCTTCTTGACAGAGCTAAGTCTATCAGAATATGACTATATCCAATCCATACAATGTACACTTAGGCAACCAAAACTTTTCCTTAAACGAAAAATTTCCCCTATTTGGAACAACAGTTTCTCCAAGGACATGCCAGTCATGTGGAAAAAAAATACAGATGTGCAGTATGTGTTCAATGCATATGCTACAACATTGTATTGTACCTCGTATATGACAAAGGTTTACAAATCTATGACAAGTGCATTCAGAAGAATACGCAAAGAACATGAAAGAAGTCATATTGATGCCATACAAATGATATGCACACTTGGCAATACATTGCTTAATATTCAACAAATGTCTTCTCAGCAAGCAGTTCACATTGCACTTTCCCTATCCCTCACTTGTAGTTCAAGAAAATCTGTCTTCATAAACACATCTCCACTTGAAAAATGCACATGTGTGCTTAAACCACCGGTTTTGCTAGAACAAGAACCTGACAATTCAGAAGACGTGTTATGTCGCTCTATTGTTGATTATTACATCCAACGTCCATCTCTATTAGGCATATCTTCTTAGAAGAATTCATATCGCATTACAAAAAGAATGATGCACCCATATCAAAAATAAAAAAACCCTCTGTGATACGGTTTGTCAAATACAATAAACATTGTGACTATGAAAACTACTGTAGAGAAAAATTGTTGTTGTACATTCCATTCGATGAAAACGAAGAGACATTAAAACATAACTTCTCTACATGGGAGGTTGCGTATGTTGTGTCTGAGACTATAGTGCACATCAATGAAGCTATATTTACCTACAATGTTAATCCAACATGGGGTGATCTAGAAGTTGCAGTTAATGACCTAGAAAACCCTGACCATCATGATGAGACATTCACAAACCGAAAAACAACCATAACTCCTTCCGAGTCCTATGACTTGCAAGCAGATTTTCCTCGTCCTCCAGCAGGTGGAAGTGAAAAATGTATGAATCTTGGTTTTAAAGTCACAAAACATCCTTTCCTAATTGAAAATAATGAATACCAAAGAATAAGATGTCTTTTGAATCGTGAACAACAAACAATTCTCAGGGACATTGCTCTTAAAAAATTCTTGAACATGGACAATCTTGTTCACTTGTTCCTTACAGGCGGAGCATAAACATGCAAGACATTCACAGTGAAAGCACCATTCAAAATGCTTATATGAATCTATTATTCAAACAATTCCTCTGTTCCTATGAAACCAAAGGGCCTAATAGTTGCATACACAGGAAACAATGCATATAATGCAGGTGGAACAACAATCCACTTTGCATTTTTAATGCCTTTTAACAAGTCACAGTTTCTTCCACTTAGCAAGGAAATGTTGGATACATTGTCTAAGCTTTATGAGGAACTCCAACTTGTATTTATAGATGAAGCATATTTGATTGGGAGTCGGTTCTTGTATTCCATTGACAACCGACTAAGTAGCATAAAACATGTGCACACAAAATACTTTGGAAACTTTGACATGATATTCTATGGGGATCTTTACCAGGCACAACCCATCCAAGATTCTTTGATATTTGAACAAACTACCATTAACATGGAAACAATGACCCATGACTTCTAGAGAGACAATATTAAATGCTTTGAGTTGCATACTACAATGCGGCAGACAGATGAAACATTCATTGCAATTCTGAATAGAATGCAAACAGACAACCAAACATATGATGACTTAACATATATCAACTCGATGTGCTTGTGGCCTACACCAGCAGACCCAATGTTCCCTTACCTGTTCTACAAAAATAAGGATGCTTCAATGCATAACAACCACATGCTATCGGTCATGCCTGGCGATGATATCATCATCAATTCAATTGACCTAGAAGAATACAACCATGGAAATGTGCCACGTTATGAACATACAGTCACTTTACCTTTGCAGCTTATCCTCAAATTAGAAATGCTGGTTAAAATATATGATTGTAACTATGATTCACATGATGGCTTGGTCAATGATGCAGATGGAATACTAAAATTCTATACGAAAACAAAAAAACTTGATGTCCTTTGGATTAAGTTACATGAACCGCATATAGGCAAGCGACAAGCAAACAAGTTGTCTTATCTATATAATTCAAACACTGGAAGATATTGGACACCTATTTTGTGAATATCAAAGCCATTATCGACATCAACAAAGACAGGTCTACTAAATATTCGAAAACAGTTTCTGATTAAACTTGCATGTGCACGTACAGTCCATAGATCACAAGGACTAACACTTGATATTGTTGCATTTCAGCCTGCTGGAATTCAGATACATGGACTTGTATACACAACACTGTCCCGTGTTAGAAGCGTAGACTCCTTGTATTTACTAAGTCCTCTCACAAAAGATAACTTCAAAGTGAAATAGAAAGTTGATATTAAAATGGGACGACTCAGGACCACCACAAAATGGAAACTGCACTATGATTACCAATTCATACAAACAAATTCATATGTATCAATTCTCTCGCTTAACACACACAACTTAAATGCACACATGGATGATATACTGAATGACTATGATACAATGCAATCTGATATTCTGTGCTTGCAGGAAACACACATAGCATTATGCATACAAAACCAACAATTCCCAAATCACAATTGAATATCAAGTTACATTACACATGGGGTGACGATATTGGTGAAAAAAAATGTACCAATTTTGGACCATATATATCGAAGAAAATAATGTTGAAGTGGTTCTTGCAATTTTTTTTTTCCATGAAACATAAGTTGCAATACTGAATCTGTATGTTGCTCCCCATGCAACATTCTCTAACATAGTAGATGTTATTTCCAATGCATTGTTCCATTTCCATCTGAATGGACCCATTGTACTTGTAGGAGACTTCAATATTGACATGCTACAAAATAATGGAAGAACTAAATAATTGGAAAACTACATGTGCAAATACAGTCTCTTCTTTCTTTTGAACAACACAAGCCATCTGCAAAACACACTTATTGACCATGTCTAGTCGAATGTGCCCATTCCTCAATAAAGTATGTTTATCTTAGACACATATTTGTTTGATCATGATACAATTGGTATTGCACTTGAATTATGATATATACATCAAACATATTGCAAAGTCATATTTCTATGTTTCAAAGCATATCTGTATAGCTTGTTGGAAAAAAAAACAATTATCCAACTTCTTAGTTTTCCTTGATTTCTACACATACTTCTCTAGTGACCATAAAGTTGATGTTGTACTTGAATTACAAAATATACATTATGCAAAAAATATAGGGTACATCCTTCTAAAAACTATTTGTTACTCTATTCATCTTATTCTATTTTTTTTAGTATATGTGCATAGTTCTTACCTTTTTCTTTACATGTTAACTTATGTTCATATCCCTTTTGTTTTATACTTTTGTTCATAGAAAAAAATAGGAAAACTAGACGCTGCAAAGAACTCCTAACCAAAGATGTGGAGGAATCCATGCAAAGGTGCGTTTTTTCTATCCGTCTTCCATGCTAAACAATTTTTTGTTTACTCTCTGTATTTGTCGAACTTGTTTGCATGTGTTTTTTTTTTTTTTCCCCCGCCTAGGGCCCGCCAACCCGCAGGTCTGCCATCCAATAGAAGTGAAATGTTGAGCCAGCCAGCCATCCCACAAGTCCACTTGTCAATTTGTATATCTCCTAACTATGAGTGCTATTTGTAGGAAAAAGAACATTAGAGGCCCAATTTACAACCCACCAACCTGCAAGTCCATGATCAAAATAAGTGGCTAAGTATGGAATAAGGGATCTATGCATAGTTGGTATGTATTGCTCATTTCTGGGAGTGTGATAGACCTCAAAATTGTCAAATTAAAAAAAAAAAAAATATTATTTCTTATGCATTCACCTTTGAATGGGTTCGTCTTTAGAAGTAAAAGAGTCCTAGGTGATGCTGATTAAAACTGACTACCCTTTGAGACAATATTACAAGTTGTGCTTACTCCGCATTCCACAACTCACTTAGAGTCCTGCAGACTATGTTTACTTTCATATCGATATAAGAATTATATATCCATATAAATTCATATACCACTATGAAAGATTTTGGGACTTATACCCCTAAGTCTTATGCGTAACATTAACAACTTGATCAAAGGAGGTCATGTAATAAGAATAAAGGTAAAGGGGCAGGTTATACCCCTCTATGAAATGTTTGAATTAATAAGGATGTGGTTGGGGTAAGTGCTTCCCAGTCTAACATTGATGTAACGATCATTTCGAAATCAATAGCCCGTGCTAGCTGTTCATTGACTCCACTTGTTCCATACGAAACTCCAACTAAAGGTTGCATTAACGAGGTTGGTGTTGGTTGGGGCTAAAACTTAACTTAAATGCGTAGGTGATTCTTTAATCCATAATCCATTAATTGAGTGGGTAGGAACAAATCAATCGAGAGTTAAACCCTGGCCAGGCCATTAATGGACCATGGTGTGTGTGAGAGTCGAGGCCATCACTTGACCCTTCATCCACTGTGGATGCGCCAAGTGTCCTCCTTCACATAGCCAACACTTCCTTCATACCAGGGACATTTAACCTATGCGGTAAGGTTTTCTTTTGGGTTATAGCGGTTCATTTCTATAATGAGTAGGTTCTCAGAGGATTTGGCTCTACGACTCCGAGATCTTGTCGAAGGAAAACTGGAGAACTTCCATGATGGAGGCGATGTCCTTCACCCAACCGCCTGGTAAGATTCTTTCTTTCACTGTAACATTTGACTATTATTAAGTTACCTCCTCGTTACTAAAACTCAACAGAAGCATTTTGGCTTTTCCTCGCTGCTGGTAGATAACTCTACTCATCACACTTCTACCCAAAAGGCTTGATACTTTGTTCTCTTGTTTCCTTGGGGATTCCGAGGGTTATTAGTAAGTAATATGCCTCTATGCTTCTCATTCCCACTTTCCTTCGCTGTGTTGTATCATTGTTTGGGAAAGCCATACTGTAATGCATTTTAGTGTTACCGTGGTTAGCGAACTGTCCGATGGTTAGCTTTGACAATGATATCTGTCGTGTTTGAGTGCTCTCTGTATAATGACTAAATATCGTTTCCTTATCCTGGCTCTGTCTACCCACCACTATGAGTCTTTTTGACTGTATCCTTCCCTTAATAAAAACCATAACCCCACTGAGGAGAACGAATAACTGTTCCTAACTTCCTCCTGTGGAACCCGAATTAGCGATACCTCTCCAGTTAAAAATTCCTATATCATACCACAGACAAGGGTTGTAGGTTTTGTATGGTCTTAGCCAGAGGTTGACCATAGGGAGGAGGGTATCCATCTTACTCCGTGGTTTAAAATAAATTATTATTTTCCTTTAAACAGGTTCCTGTGTTTTAAAGAAAATAGGTATCCTCATACTATCAGTGTATAGGCTTACGAAATTCATGTTTAATATAAATATATTTTATGCAACTCATCTGTTCCTCTATATAACTGTATGGAATTCATTATTTGTTTAATTTTTTCTCGATTCAATGTTAGAATTCCTGTACTTTTATGAAAACGCATTGTTTGTAAATCCATCTCTTTGTATAGGATATTGTAACTAATGATGGGGCCTTGTTTGATGCGAGGGTACCCATCAGCTTGATCGCGTTCACTCCTCCCCTTTTGGTCTAATGGAGGTCGCTATTTGGAATGGAAGCCTACCTATGGCGAATTGAAGATAAGTAATAGATTATACCCAATCATTATCTTGTATGTTTGATAAAAGAAAGAATTCGAGTTTCAGCAAGACCTCTATTCCATGACTAACTGAATGCTTCACTTCTTTTGTAGGTATAAGTGGAATATGGCACTGGATATAAATTGGGTCCTACTCAGAAAGGTATTCCGGTGTCTAATAAGAGAACTCTTGAAAGATCTGGAAAATACTTGGTGGTGTTGGGTTATAACCTTGGCGTTCTTGGAATATGACTGATACCAAATCATTAGATGTACAAAAATTTTAAACAAGGGTTGTAAATTTCCATTCTTTATTGAGGTTTTGTTGTTACTCTTTGCATAGCAATATTCCAGACATAATCTATATTGGGAAACGTGGCAGAGGTAGAATATACAGTGAATCAAATTTAATGCAATCTTTACTTATGTCAGTTGTTGATTAAATTGTTTTCATTTAGAGTAAGTCTTGTGGTTGTTATTATATGTATAGACTCCTGAAACATGCGTGGTTATATGCATACTATATAAATGTCTTCATTAACTTAAGTTTTCCGAGCATAATCATTCTGCGTTGTTGAAGTCAAGGCTTCCATACTTTTAATGTCTGACCCATGACTATGAGACTGCACTACCATAAATGAATCTAATATTACTGAGATTTGTTCCAGATCTCTTTAAGGGTTACGCCAATTTCTAATCCGCCACAAACTTTGACTGTGGAAAGGGTAGACCGCTCCTGGAATATAGAATGCATAAAATCTCATGATAGATGTCAATTTCCATGATTGTACTTTCAATTTTAGCGTCTAATAAAAAAAAAGGGGTTCCAGTTCTCTTTAACTTTCGCAATTTCGTTGTTCTCTACACATCTAGTATTTCATTTTGGTGCATACGATTGATCAGTATATAATGCATATAATACCAGAAAAACGTATATCATAATATATTTTCTATTGTAGATAGTCTGCTTTTGGTTCGTGGTGACGCCTATACAATTTTCCAAATGTATATATGTATAATATATAAGTACATAGGTGATCCATAAGATTCTACTGTCTCGTATTTCTCTCCAATTCCAATTTGTACGAGAAAGGAAGTCTCCGTTAAGTGGCATGATTTTTTCCTGAATTATACTTATAGAGATACACCTAAACGTTTATATAGGTACATATTTCCTAAAGTTCATCTGCTCATAGTTAGATCTGTTTAATATCCCAGTCACAGAAATAAAAATATGCCTATAATAGATCTGTTCCTTTCAAGCATATTATTACACAGATAATCCTAACTAGAATTTCGACTTGAGATGTAAACATATCCTGTAGATGGATCTTCTCTTTCAAGTTTAATCGTATGCAGATAATTTTTCCTAGCATTCTAGTTTTAGGAGGGACCAATACATAATTTAGTCTTTGATTATAAACTTCATACCACGAATAGATATCATCCATGGGAAACTATTTCAACTTAGTACAATTAGATGCATAATATCAGTTAAACACAAATCATCCAAGAAAAGGGCAGAGAAAGATTTACATATCTGAACCAGCGGTAAGACAAAGGGAATAGCCACATTCCTCCCAACCGTAGAATAAGGCAGTCAAAAACACTTGCCCCATTGACCCCCTAGCCTGACCATGAATCCATGAGGGAGAATTTGGAAGACTCCTCCCCAGCAATGTCCTTCACTTTCAACAGATTCCTCTTGCCTCACACTCACTCGATAGTGTTCATAACAACAACGAAAAATCAATGGTATCCTTTCCTAGCATACTTGGCAACGTCCTGCCTCCTCACATATGCCATTTGTCCCCAAAAAAATCCTTTTTCCTAGGTCTTTTCCCTCCCCTGGGAATTTTCGTGCAGCTTTCTAAATACTTGATTTCCAGGGGCTGCCAATGGCCAAATATCTGATTTTCCACTTGTAATAATCAACCCAGAGGTAGTTCCAATAGGTTCCCCACTCATGGAGTCATGGTCAGATGATTTTTAACATGGTTGTTCCATTTGTCCTCCTGCAATCAATATAAAATATTATGTTTCCATACAAGTGTCATAGTCAAATAGTTAGTTGGGTCAAATCAGATCTCTTTCCAACAGTCATAATAATTAATTACAATTATTAAATTCGAAATTCAGAATTGCCATAAAAGGCAAAAATTTTCCTAATTCAAATTTACTAAAAATGGAATAATTTTCCAACAAATTTAAATTTCAAAAATAGTTTATTTTGGGATGTCACATCCTTTCCCCCTTCAATAAAACACTGTCCTCAGTGTTTGTTCCTTTCTTGGAACTGGATTGGATGAGATCTCTGGAGATCTCCCTCCAACTCCCATGTGGCCTCCTCAAGACTAAAGTGCTTCCATTGCACCTTTACGTGAGCGACGACTCTGTTCCGAAGTGTTATTTCTCTCCGGTCTAGAATACGCAGGGGTTCCACTTGGAACTTGCCTTCGGGTTCCACCTGCACCAAGTTCCAATCAATCATATGAGTAGGGTCATGAACATATTGTTTTAGCAAAGAAACATGAAATACATTATGAATTCTTAGATTAGCTGGGAGTGCAGGTTGATATGCTATGGGTCCAATTCGAGTTAATATCTCGAACGGCCCACAAAACCTAGGTGCCAGCTTGGCACAGTTTCCTAGATTCAACAAGATTTTTTGAGCTTTGACCTTCAAATAAACATAGTCCCCCTCTTGGAATTCCAAGTGTCTTCTTTTCTAATATTCATAGATCTTCTGTCTGTCCTGTGCTTCTTTCAAGTTCTGTTGTACTTTTCTCACCATGTTCTTCATTTCTTGGAGCATATTTGGTCCAACCATGAGTCTGTCAGCCAGGTTATCCTAGCTAATTGGAGTTGAACACTTTCTGCCGTACAGTATTTTGAAAGGGCTCAACTTAGCTGAAGTTCGGTACCCATTGTTATACGCAAATTCTACCAAGTGCAGATAGTCTTCCCACTTGTTCGGTTTTGTTCTTACGTACATGCAGAGCATATCCTCTACGATTTGGTTTGTTCGTTTAGTATATCCATCCATTTGTGGATGATAACTCGTACTGAAATTCAAATTATTATTTATTCCTGCAAACAATTCCTTCCAAAAAGCGGATGTGAATTTTACATCTCTATTTGAAGTCACCATTTTAGGAATACCATGCAATCTAAAAATTTCTTTCATGAATATTTCAACAATGTTTATAGATTTAAAAGTAAACTTTACAGGAATAAAGTGTGCAGACTTACTGAGTTTATTGATTACAACCATGATAGAATCATTATGTTTCTGAGTTTTAGGCAAACCTGTTATAAAGTCCAGCGATATGGTCTCCCATTTACATTCTGGTACTGGTAATGGTTGTAATAGGCTGATTGGATGCTGGTGCTCGGCCTTAACCCATTGACAATATTGGCACCTAGCCAAGTACTCCGTTGTTTCACCCTTCATATTAGGCCAGTAAAATAGTTTTCTAAGTGTTGTTATTGTTTTCTGGTAACCTGGATGGCCAGAATACGGTTTCTTATGCACTTCGTCCAAGACTGTTAATTTTAATTCTGTTGAATCTGGTATGTAAAGTCTGTTTTTAAATCACAATAGTCCCTTCTTGTCGATACTTAGATCTGGTTTATTTGAGCTTGCGATACTGTTTTGTAATTCTTCCATCATCTTAGTGTAATTTCCGTCGTTACTACCTATCGTCCTTATTCTTTGTTCCAGATCACTTTCTGTCCTGCTGATATTTATCTCAAATAACCCATGGACTCTTCTGCTTAAAGAATCTACTACTTTATTTTCTTTTCCCTTGATATGTATGACTTCGAAGTCGAATTTGCTCAAGAAGGCTAGCCATCTTGCTTGCCTTGCATTGAACTCTAGTTGGCTAAACAGATATTTCACACCGATATAATCCGTCAATAGTAGAAATTTTCTTCCCATTATGTAGTGTCACCACATTTTTTAGGCGTGTATTACCACTGCCAATTCTAAGTCGTGAGTGACATAATTTCTCTCATGTTCTTTTAATTTCTGGGACTCATAACAAATCACGTGTCCTTCCTGAGTTACGACACCACCTAGTCCTTCTTTACTTGCATCAACACATACCGTGAAGTCTTTATCTGGGTCTGTTACCTTCAAAATCAGTGCAGTTGTTAATAATTCCTTCAGCTTGTTAAAACTATCTTGACACTTCTATGACCAGTTAAACTTGGTCCCTTTCTTTTGTAATGACGTGATAGGGTAGGCTATCTTGGAAAACCATTCTATAAATCTACGATAATATCTGGTGATTCCCATGAATGACCGGATATCTACCACATCCTTTGGTACCGACAATTCCATAATGGCTTTTATCTTTTCCGGGTCTACGGCAATACCTTCTGCTAAAATTACATGTCCTAGATATTGTATTTCCTTTTGATAAAAGTCACACTTGTCAAACTTGGCGTATAGTTTGTGTTTCCTCAATGTTTGCAAAGTTATTCTTAAGTGTTCCTCATGTTCTTCCTCCATTTTAGAATAGACCAGTATATCGTCGATAAATACTACTACGAACTTGTCTTAGTACTGGATGAAAATATTGTTCATCAGGCACATAAACATGGCTGGTGCATTAGTGAGCCCCGAAAGGTATGACTACAAATTCGTAGTGTCCATATCTTGTTCGAAAAGATGTTTTGTTTATGTGCTTGTCCTTTA
>JASDQU010013472.1:60833-72056 GCA_032191745.1 Picea mariana | reverse complement strand
GATGTATATCATACCAACCTTTCTGATGTAGATAGTTTACCTCTAGTTTACGGTTTTTCCAAATGTATATATATGTATAATATATAAATACACAGGTGATCCATAAGATTCTTGTTGTCCTGCATTTCTCTTCAATTCTTAAATGTATTAGAAAGTAAGTCTCCGTTAAGGGGCACGATTGTTCTAAATTTTAACTCTAGTGATACATCTAAACGTTTCTTTTAGGTATAGATTTACTCAACTCCGATTGCTCAAAGTTAGATATGTTTAATATCTCAGTCACAGAAATAAACCTATACCTATATAGATCGGTTCTCTTCAAGCATATTAATACACAGCTCTTCCTAACTAGCATTTCAACTTTAGATTTAAACATATCCTATAGATGGATCTTCTCTCTTAAGTTCAATCGTATACAGATAATTTTTCCTAGTATTCTAGATTTTGGGAGGGACCAATCTAGAATTTAGACTATGATTGTAAATTTCATACCACGAATAGATGTCATTCATGGAAAAATTATTTTAACTTAGTGCAATTAGATGCATAATATCAGTTACACACAAAACATCCAAGAACAGAGCAGGGAAAGGTTTACATATCTGAACCATCTTGTGGGAAGACAAAGGGAACAACCACATTCCTCCCAACCGTAGAATAAGGCAGCCAAAACACTTGCCCGATTCACCCCCTAGCCCGACCATGAATCCATGAGGGAGAATTTGGAAGACTCCTCCTCAGCAATGTCCTTCACTTTCCAAAAATTCCTCTTGTCTCACACTCACTTCGTAGTGTTCATAATAGCAAGGGAAAAAATCAATAGTCTCCTTTCCCAACATACTTGGCAACGTCCTGCCTCCTCACATATGTTATTTATTCATAAAAAAAATCCTTTTGCCTAGGTCTTTTCCCTCCCTTGGGAATTTTCGTAGCTTTCTAAATCCTTGATTTCCAGGGGCTACCAATGGCTTAATCTCTTATTTTCCACTTGTAATAATCAGCCCAGAGGTAGTTCCGACAGGTTCCCCACTCATGGAGTCATGGTCAACTGATTTTTTAACATGGTTCTTCCATTTGTCCTCCTGCAATCAATATAAAATATTATGTTTTCATACAAGTGTCATAGTCAAATAGTTAGTTGGGTCAAATCAGATCTCTGCCCAACAGTCATAATAATTAATTACAATTATTAAATTAGAAATTCGAAATTGCCATAAAAGGCAAAAATTTTCCAAATTCGAATTTACTAAAAACGAAATAATTTTCCAACAAATTTAAATTTCAAAAATACTTTATTTTGGGATGTCACATCCTTTCCTCCTTCAATAAAACACTGTCCTTAGTGTTCGTTCCTTTCTTGGAACAGGATTGGATGAGATCTCCACAGATCTGCCTCCAACTTACAAGTGGACTCCTTAGGACTAAAGTGCTTCCATTCCACCTTTACCTGAGCGATGGCTCTATTCCGAAGTGTTATTTCTCTCCGGTCCAGAATACGCAGGGGTTCTACCTGGAACTCGCCTTCGGGTTCCACTTGCACCAAGTTCCAATCAATCATATGAGTAGGGTCATGAATATATTTTTTTAACAAAGAAACATGAAATACATTATGAATTCTTAGATTAGCAGGGAGTGCGAGTTGATATGCTACGGGTCCAATTCGAGTTAATATCTCGAAGGGCCCATAAAACCTGGGTTCCAGCTTGGCACAATTTCCTAACTTCAATGAGCTTTTTCGGGCTTTGACCTTCAAATAAACATGGTCCCCTACTTGGAATTCCAAGTGTCTTCTTTTTCGATCTACATAGCTCTTCTGTCTATCTTGTGCTTCCTTCAAGTTCTGTTGTAATTTTCTCACCATGTTCTCCATTTCTTGGAGCATCTCTGGTCCCACCATGAGCCTGTCAGTCGGGTTATCCCAGCTAATTGGATTCGTACATTTTCTATCGTACAGTATTTCAAAAGGGCTCAACTTGGTCGAAGTTTGATACCCATTGTTATACACAAATTCTACCAAGTGTATATAGTCTTCCCACTTGTTTGGTTTTGTTCTACATACATGCAAAGCATATCCTCCATGATTTGGTTTGTCCTCTCGGTCTATCCATCCATTTGTGGGTGATTACTCGTACTGAAATTCAAATTAGTATTTATCCCTGCAAACAATTCCTTCCAAAAGGCGGATGTGAATTTTACGTCTCTATCTGAAATCACCATTTTAGGAATACCATGCAGTCCAAAAATTTCTTTCATGAATATTTCAACAATGTTTATAGCTTTAAAAGTAGACTTTACAGAAATAAAGTGTGCAGACTTACTGAGTTTATCGATTACAACCATGATAGAATCATTATGTTTCTGAGTTTTAGGAAAACCTGTTATAAAGTCCAGCGATATGGTCTCCCATTTCCATTCTGGTACTGGTAATGGTCGTAATAGGCTAGTTGGATGCTAGTGCTCGACCTTAACCTACTGACAATCTTGGCACCTAGCTAAGTATTCCACTATTTTGCCCTTCATATTAGGCCAGTAAAATAGTTTTCTAAGTGTTGTTATTGTTTTCTGGTAACCTGGATGGCCAGAATATGGCTTCTTATGCACTTCGTCCAAGACTGTTACTTTTAATTCTATTGAGTCCGATATGTAAAGTCTATTTTTAAATCGTAATAGTCCCTTCTTGTCGATACTTAGATTTGGTTTATCTGAGTTTGCGATACTGTTTTGTAATTCTGTCATCATCTTAGTGTAATTTTCGTTGTTAATACCTGCCAACCTTATTCTTTGTTCCATATCACTTTTTGCCCTGTTGATATTTATCTCAAATAACCCATGGACTCTTCTGCTTAAAGCGTTTGCTACTTTATTTTCTTTTCCCTTGATATGTCTGACTTCGAAGTCGAATTCACTCAAGAAGGCTAGCCATTTGGCTTTCCTTGCATTGAGCTCTGGTTGGCTAAACAATTATTGTACACAGCTATTATCCGTCAATAGTAGAAATTTTCTTCCCATTATGTAGTGTTGCCACATTTTTAAGGCGTGTATTACCACTGCCAATTCTAAGTCATGAGTGACATAATTTCACTCATGTTCTTTTAATTTTCGGGACTCATAACAAATCACATGTCCTTCTTGAGTTAGGACACCACCTAGTCCTTCTTTACTTGCATTAACACATATTGTGAAGTCTTTATCTGGGTCTGCAACCTTCAAAATGGGTGAAGTTGTTAATAATTCCTTCAGCTTGTTAAAACTATCTTGACACTTCCGCGACCAGTTAAACTTGGTCCCTTTCTTTTGTAATGACATGATAGGGTAGGCTATCTTGGAAAACCCTTCTATAAATATGCGATAATATCCGGTGATTCCCATGAATGACCAGATATCTGCCACATCCTTTGGTACCGGCCATTCCATAATGGCTTTTATCTTTTCTGGGTCTACGGCAATGCCTTTTGCTGAAATTACATGTCCTAGATATTGTATTTCCTTTTGATAAAAGTCACACTAGTCAAACTTGGCATACAGTTTGTGTTTCCTCAATGTTTGCAAAGCTATTCTTTAGTGTTCCTCATGTTCTTCCTCTATTTTAGAATAGACCAGGATATCGTCTATAAATACTACTACAAACTTGTCTAAGTATTGGCTGAAAATGCTGTTCATCTGGCACATAAACGTGGCTGGTGCGTTAGTGAGCCCGAAAGGTGTGACTACAAATTCGTAGTGTCCATATCTTATTCGAAAATATGTTTTGTTTATGTCCTTGTCCTTTATCCTAACTTGATGATAACTGGATCGTAAATCCAACTTTGAAAAGATCTTGGCCCCACCTACTTGGTCAAACAAATCATTTATCCTTGGTAAGGGGTATTTGTTCTTAATAGTCATTTTGTTCAGTTGTCTATAATCGATGCATAGTCTTAGAGTACTGTATTTCTTTTTCACAAAGAGGACGGGTGCCCCCCATGGTGAAATGCTTAGTCTGATATACTCTTTATCCAACAATTCCTATAATTGTACTCTTAATTTTTTCAGTTCTAGTAGACTCATTCGGTAAGGTGCTTTTGAGATAGGGGCTGAACCCGATAGTAGGTCTATGGAGAAATTTATTTCCCTTCTAGGAGGTAATTCTGGTATCTCATCCACAAACATGTCTCTAACATCACGTAGGACAACAAAGTCTTGTAACTTTGGCTTATCTACTTTTTCTAACAGATTCGTTACTTGGATGGCATAAACTTGACATCCCTTTCTCATACATTTCTTGAGTTGTGTCACTGAAACTTGTCTGACTGATACAGGTTTTGGTATACATTGGGTTGTTCTAGTAGTGCCAAAATCATCTTTATAGTTAAGTAACTTTGTATAACAATCTAGTATTGCTTTGTGCTGCTCCAACCAGTCCATCCCGATAATCATATCATAAGATCCTAGTGGTAGGATGTTCAGATTTGTCCTTATATTTTGACCATCTAGGCTGAACTCAAAATCAGAAATAAATTCAACTACTTTCCTTTTAGTTCTTGTTGCTAGTTGTACCATCCATGGTTTTGCGTGTTTCAGTTTCTTAAGTTTGTTTGACTCTACTACATCAGGAGTAACATAACTTAACGTAGCTCCAGGATCAATTAAGACAAAGATGTGAGAGTTATTGATTTTACCTTCGATCTCTACCACCGAGGACTGGTGGTTAGCTTGTTGGTCATCTATGGTTGCATTTATCTAATGTAGGCTTTTTCCCATGTCTCCCACTGTTGAGGCTTCCTGTAAATTATGAATAGCAGTTATGTTTGCTGAATTTAAACGTGGACAGTTCCTCCTTAGATGAGGCTCTCCACATTCCCAACACTTTAATGGCTCGTGGAGGCTATCCCCAAACTTATTCATCCCCGAGTTTACTGGTTTATCGCTACCTTGAGTATTCGGATAATTGGAGTGATAATCCTTTCTCGAAAAACCTTTTGCTGCATTCTGATAAGGAGTTGGCTAGTATCCCTTCTTCCGCAGGTTCATTCGATCTTGTTTCTTATCCTTCCAGGTTTTGGGAAACTCTGCCCGTTGTTTATACTAGTCATAACACATTCATGCTTTCCTAAACACTTCACTCAAGGATTTGGGGTTGTCAAACTCAATTCTGTCCCTGTAGGACTGTGGTAAACAGCTTAAGAACCACTGGATTTTTACCTTATCCTCCCGAATGTGCGGTACAAACCTTAGTAGTTCCAAAAATTTATTTATGAGGTCCTCCATCATCATATGTCCGAGTCGTAACTCGTAAAATTCTTTCATTTTCCTTTCGTAATAGCTTTCAAAAATGTATTGTTTCTTGAAATACTTCTTAAAGTTGGACCATTCCATCTGTTTCTTCTTTAGGCTCTTGGCCAATTTCAGGTCTTGCCACCAGATGTTGGCCTTCCCTTTCAGATTGTAGATGGCCATTCTAACCTTCATATTACTGGAATAATTGTAGATTTGGAAGTATTTTTTGATGTCTAGCAACCATGCTTCGGCTTATTCTCCGGTCCTGGATTCTCCATCAAAGGTAGCTAGTTTAATATTTTTAAATTCTCCTTCAAGGTGGTCTATTTGTTTTCTTTTCCTGTCTGTTTTAGTTTTGTCCTCAGCTGAGGGTGTACCTTCAGACGAACTGTCTCTTTTTTCTGTTTTAGGCCCAATCTTCTTAAAGGCCCTTTTGATGACCTCTTCATCCTGGTTATCGTCTTTTGGGATTTTCTTGGTCACTATACTGCGTAGCAGGACTTCATTTATCTCTTGTTGTTCTTGTTGTGCTTTCTTCAATTTCTCATTGTCTGCTTTGAAGACTTGCAGCTCAATGATAAGATTCCTCATTGTTTCCAGTACTTCCATAGGAGAGCTTCTGTCACTATTCTATTTTGGCTCTCCATGAGGTCCCTGTGCTGGATTTCCTTCTATTCTGATTTCCGCATCGTCTTGAGCTGCCATAATTGACATGAAACATAAAAAAAAAATTATGTTTGTACAAAGGAGTTTTGTTAGTTTATCATCAGTAAGAAAATATATGTATATGCCAAAGTTCTAGTGTGGCCTCGTTCAAGGCCCAATGTTGTAAAATATGCTCTAATACCATATGTAATAGACCTCAAAACTATCAAATAAAAAAAAAAAATCTTACTTTATGCATTCACCTTTGAATGGGTTCTTCATTAAAAGAAAAAGGGGTCCTGGCTAACGTTGATTAAATTTTCTACCCAATTTAACCTTTGAAACATTATTTCAAGTTGTGCTTACTACACACTCCACCACTCACTTATAGTCCTATAGACTATGTTTACTTTCATACCGATATAAAAATTATATATCCATATAGTTTCGCTTACCACTATGAAGGAATTTGGGACTTATATCTCTAAGCCCTATGCGTAACCTTAAACACTTGATCAAAGGAGTCATGTAAGAAGAATAAAGGTAAAGGGGCAGGTTATACCCCTCTGCAAAATATTTGAATTAATAAGGAAGTGGTTGGGGTAAGTACTTCCCAGTTTAATATTGACGTAACGATTATTTGAAAACCAACAACCCGTGCTATCTGTTCATTGAATCCACCTGTTCCATATGAAATTCCGACTAAAAATTACCTTAACGAGGTTGGTGTTGGTTAGGGTTAAAACTTACCTTAAACGTGCAGGCGCTTCTTTCATCTATAACCCATTAATTGAACTAGCAGGAACAAATCATTCGAGAGTTAAACCCTGACCAGGCCATTAATGGACCCTGATGTGTGCGAGAGTCGAGGCCATCACCTGACCCTTCATCCACTGTGAATGCGCCAAGTTCCCTTCCTCACATGGCCGGCCTTCCTTCGTACCAGTGACATTTAATCTACGTGGTAAGGTTTTTCTTTGGGTTATAGCGGTTCATTTCGGTAATGAGTAGATTCACAGAGGATTTGGTTCTATGACTCCAAAATGTTGTTGAAGGAAAACTGGGGAACTTCCATGATGGAGGCAATGTCTCTCATCTAGCCTCCTGGTAAGATTCATGCTTTCACTGTAACATTTGACTATTATTAAATTACTTCCTCGTTATTGAAACTCAACAGAGGCATTATGGTTTTCCTTGCTACAGGTAGATAGTTCTCCTTGTCACACTCCCACCCTCCGTTCTCTTGTTTCCTTGGGGGCTTCTGAGGGTTATTTGTAAGTAGTGTGCTTTTATGCTTGTCATTCCCACTTGCACTGTGTTGTATCACTGTTTTGGGGAAGCCATATTGTAATGCATTTTAGTTTTTCCGAGGTTAGAGAACTGATAGATAGTCAGTTTTGACAATGATATCTATCATATTTGGGTATTCTTTGTATAACGACTAAATATCGTTTCCTCATCCTGGCTCTGTCTACCCACCTCGATGATTTCTTTCGACTGTAACCTATCCTGACTAAAAACCATAACCCCACTGAGGAGAATGGATAATCATTCATAACTTCCTCTTGTGGAACCCGAATTAGCGATACCTCTCGGGTTAAAATTCCTATATCATTCCACAAACAATGGTTTGTGGGTTTTGTATGGTCTTGGACGTGGTTTGACCATCGGAAGGAATGTATGCATCTTACTCTGTGGTTTATATTAAATTTTTCTTTTCTTTTAAACAAGTTCCTATGTTTGTTTGTTTTTAAAGATAATAGGTATCCTCATACTATCAGTGTATAGGATCATGAAACTCATATTTAATATAAATATATTTCTGCAACTTGTCTGTTCCTCTGTATAACTGTATGAAATTTTCCCTTTGTTTAATTTTTTCTCGATTCGATGTCGGAATTCCTGTACTTTTATGAAAGCGCATTGCTTGTAAACCCATCTTTTTATACTGGATACTGTAACTAATGATGGGGCCCTGTTTGATGTGAGGGTACCCATCAGCTTGATCACGTTCACTCCTCCCCTTTCGATCTAATGACGATCTCTATACAAAATGGAAGCCTACCTATGGAAAATAAAAGATAAGTAAAATATTACACCCAATCATTATCTTGTATGTTTGATAAAAGAAATAATTTGAGTTTGGTGAGACCTATATTCCATGACTAACTGAATGCTTTGCTTCTTTTGTAGGTTGAAGTGGAATATGGCGCTGGATCTAAATCAGGTCTTGCTCAGAAAGGTAATCTGGTGTCTATTAAGAGAACTCTTGAAAGATCTAGAGAAGACCTGGTGGTGTTGGGTTATTACCCTAGCATTCTTGGCATACGACTGATACCAAATCATTAGATGTACAAAAATTTTAAACAAGGGTTGTAAATTTCTTTTTTTATTGAGGTTTGTTGTTAGCCTCTACATAGTGATATTCAAGACATAATCTATATTGGGAAACGGTAGAGGTATAATATACAGTGAATCAATTTTAATACAATCTTTACTTGTGTCAGTTGCTGATTAAATTTTTTTCATTTAGAGTAAGTCTTGTGGTTGTGGTTATACGTATAGACTCCTGAAGTATGCGTGGTTATGTGCATACTATATAAATGTCTACATTAACTTAAGTTTTCCTAGCATAATCATTCCACGTTGTTGAAGTCAAGGCTTCTATAATTTTAATGTCTGACCCATGACTGTGAGACTGCACTACCAAAAAAATGAATCTAATACTCCTGAAATTTGTTCTAGATCTCCTTTTTTTTTTTAAACAGAAACGGTTATGGAGCTTTATTTAATAACTGGCAGAGGGGTCTGCCTAACCCTTACATTTCAGACTCAGAGATACTACTCTGTATCCCTTCTTCTATCTTGAGTGCTAATCTTTTCTTACAACCTGGTTCTAGATTCCATTGCATCCCAAACGCCTAGAGCATAAACTATTAGATAGCGAAACATTGTCTTCATGCTGGAGTTCCTCAAAAACTGTGGGCGAACAGACAAAGCCCACCACCGAGTGTCTTCCCTACCCGACTTTGGAGGCTTCCTCTGCTGCAACTTCTGAGATCTTGCTTAGGGCCTTAGTGATCTCTTCAACCTGTTGTTCCAGTTTGCAGATTCGCTTCCCCAGGTCACCCATAAGGATGGCCGCGTCCTTCAGCCCTGTCTGAACTTCTTCTGCTAGCTCCTCCTTTAAGTTCTGCAATTCCATATCTAGCTTTTCCCATTTCCACTGGATCGAGGATGCTTTGATGCTTTCTAGTTCTACTTTAATCAGTTCAATTTGCTCCTTTGGGGTGAGAGATGGCTTGGATGCCGACTCCATACCTTCTGCTCCTGAGAATCGTGTTTTCCTTTATGCACAGTGAAATCGCTCGTCTGTCTGTGGGAATGAGGGTTTGCACCGAGAGGGCTTCCTTTATAATCCAAACCACCTTCCCCTTCATGTGACCCTCCTCGGATTGAGCCTGACTTCGAATCTCTGTATTGAGATTTTTCCCATCCCACATGAGCTGTGATAGATCTGGTGTCCTTCCAAACTGACGCCCTACCCACGAGAAGGGCCATGTCGCAATTGCTTATAAGCTTAGGGAATGGCGTGATAAGATGTTCCCCCATTAACATTGAGTTGGCCTTTGCTTAGCTGAGTACCATGATTTGCTCCCTTGTCTGCTTGCCCATTCAGGTGTCTCAACACATGGTAAAATTTATAATCCTTGATATGCGCCAGAAGTAGGAGGATCTTCTTGTGTATTTGGGCCAAGTTTATAATATTTGGGGTCTTTTTAGAATTCATTGCATCAATAACCTGTTTTGAAACTCCAAAAATCATGATTTCTGGATTCCCCTTTCCAACACCTGATTGAGACCTTGCCAAAGTGCTAGGAATTCTGCTTGGTTGTTAGTGGCATAGCCTAAACCCCAAGCGTAAGACATGTGAATTTTGCCCGAGGGTTAAAAAATTATTCCCCCTCCCCTTGCCTGACCAGGGTTACCTTTGGAGGCTCCATCAAAGAAAATGCACCACTCATGGAGTGACGATCTCCATTTCACAAAGTCTTGTTCCTCCAACCTAATCTCCCAGCTTTTGTTTTGCAGAGGTTTGAGTCGCTTGTTGTCATATTGGGATTGGCTGAAGTCTTTGAGCCACCTTCCTTCTTCATTGGAGAGGGTGGTCGAGTTCCGGATAGAGGTCTTTGCACTTAAAGCTTCTGAAATCATAGTCCTGGCTTTAATAGTCACCTGGGAAGGCAGTCTTCTTTTGTCTTTGAAAAATCTATTATTCCTCTCCAACCAAATCTTCCAGTAGAGAAATTTGGGGATCCACATCCAGACAGTTTTGAGGAGATTCTTCTTTCGGAGATCAAACGGTGACATGGACAACCAACTACTTAAAAGCTCTGAGGCCAAGTTTGGAAGGTTGGAAGAGGCCGAACCTATTAGGAAGCCCCAAACTTCTTTGGAGAACTCACAAGTGAAGAGAAGGTGTTCAGTGGTTTCTTCTTCCTGGTTGCACAGGGGGTACTGAGAAGGCCCTTCCCAGCCTTTCCTCTGAAGGTTATAAAAGGTTAAGATGCTATCGTGGATCAAAGTCCAAACAAAAAGGTCTACTTTAGGAATTGAGGGGAAATTCCAAAGTGCTTTCCACGGACCTGGATTAGGAGGGACCCACGGTAAGTCAAGAACTGCCTTATAGCCAGCTGCTGTTGTGTATAACCCTGACTCTGAACCCCAGCCTCGTTTATCTTTGGACCTAGCACTAATTGGTGACTTCCCTTGAAGGAAATCTAGCAGAAGTGTTGCTTCCTCTTTGATCTCTTCCGGATAGCTCCCTAGATTCCAGCCTTTCCAAGATTGTGTGTCATCATTCTTCCAGGTGGAGATATCCCAAAGGGTTCTGCAATTGTTGGCCAAGAGCCAATCCTCCAAATTCCTTGTTTTCCTTAGCTCTGTGAGGGGTTGTTCTCCAAGGATGGAGTCCTCCCAGATCTGGATTTTTGATCCATTTCCTGAAATCCAGGTGAGTTTTGGATGAAATAAAGGCAGGGCTCTCTGGCACAAGTTGAAGATCGGGGAGCCAATCTGCACTTTTGCAAGTCTCTCTAGGCAGCGATCCCTGTCGCCTGTGAAGTATTTTTTCCTGAGGATTTGCTTACTCCAGGTTCTTTTCCTGGTAATCATTCTCCAAAGCAGCTTGCCCCCCATAGCAATATTATGAACCGCCACATCTCTTATGCTAAGGCCCCCCTCCAACTTTTGCTTCTTTACCTTATCCCAATTGACTAAGTGGAGTTTCCTTTCACAATTCTTGCCTCCTTCCCACATAAA
>JASDQU010013472.1:30949-50284 GCA_032191745.1 Picea mariana | reverse complement strand
TTGTCAAATTAAAAAAAAAAATTCTTTCTTATGCATTCACCTTTGAATGGGTTCATATTTAGAAGTAAAAGAGTCCTGGGTGACGTTGATTAAAACTTACTACCCTTTGGGACAATATTACAAGTTGTGCTTACTCTGCATTCCACAACTCACTTACAGTCCTACAGACTATGTTTACTTTCATATCGATATAAGAATTATATATCCATATAAATTCGTTTACCACTATGAAGGATTTTGGGACTTATACCCCTAAGTATTATGTGTAACATTAACCACTTGATCAAAGGAGGTCATGTAATAAGAATAAAGGTAAAGGGGCAGGTTATACCCCTCTGCGAAATGTTTGAATTAATAAGGATGTGGTTGGGATAAGTGCTTCCCGGTTTAACATTGATGTAATGATCATTTCGAAATCAATACCCCATGCTAGATGTTCGTTGACTCCACCTGTTCCATATGAAAATCCAACTAAAGGTTGCATTAATGAGGTTGGTGTTGGTTAGGGCTAAAACCTAGCTTAAATGCGCAGGTGCTTCTTTAATCCGTAATCCATTAATTGAGTGGGTAGGAACAAGTCAGTCGAGAGTTAAACCCTGGCCAGGCCATTAATGGACCATGGTGTGTGCGAGAGTCGAGGCCATCACTTGACCCTTCGTCCACTGTGGATGCGCCAAGTTTCCTCCTTCACATGGTCGACCCTTCCTTCGTACTAGTGACATTTAACCTATGTGGTAAGGTTTTCTTTTGGGTTATAGCGATTCATTTATGTAACAAGTAGGTTCTTAGAGGATTTGACTCTGCGACTCTGATATCTTGTCGAAGGAAAACTAGAGAACTTCCATGATGGAGGCGATGTCTTTCACCCAACCGCCTGGTAAGATTCTTGCTTTCATTGTAACATTTGACTGTTATTAAGTTACTTCCTCATTATTGAAACTCAACAAAAGCATTCTGGTTTTTCCTCACTGCTGGTAGATAACTCTACTCATCACACTTCTACCCGAAAGGCTTGATACTTCGTTCTCTTGTTTCCTTGGGGCTTTCGAGGGTTATTCGTAAGTAATATGCCTTTATTCTTGTTATTCCAACTTTCCTTCGCTGTGTTGTATCATTTTTTGGGAAAGTCATACTGCAATGCCTTTTAGTGTTTACCGAGGTCAACGAACTGTCCGATGGTCAGCTTTGACAATGATATCTGTTGTGTTTGAGTTCTCTTTGTATAACGACTAAATATCATTTCCTTATCCTGGCTCTGTCTACCCACCACTATGAGTATTTTCCACTGTATACTCCCCTTACTAAAAACCATAACCCCACTAAGGAGAACGAATAACCATTCCTAACTTCCTCCTGTGGAACCCAAATTAGCGATACCTCTTTGGTTAAAAATTCCTATATCATACCACAGACAAGGGTTGCGGGTTTTGTATGGTCTTGGTTGTGGTTTGACCATAGGGAGGAGGGTATCCATCTTACTCCATGGTTTAAAATAAATTTTTATTTTCCTTTAAACAGGTTCCTGTGTTTTAAAGCAAATAGGTATCCTCATACTATCAGTGTATAGGCTTACGAAATTCATGTTTAATATAAATATATTTTCTGCAACTCATCTGTTCCTCTGTATAACTGTATGGAATTCATCCTTTGTTTAATGTTTGCTCGATTCAATGTCAGAATTTGTGTACTTTTATGAAAACCCATTGCTTGTAAATCCATCTCTTTGTACTGGATACTGTAACTAATGATGGGGCCCTGTTTGATGCGAGGGTACCCATCATCTTGATCAGGTTCACTCCTCCCCTTTCGGTCTAATGGAGGTCGCTATTCGGAATGGAATCCTACCTATGGAGAATCGAAGATAAGTAATATATTATACCCAATCATTATCTTGTATGTTTGATAAAAGAAAGAATTCGAGTCTCGGCAAGACCTCTATTCCATGACTAACTGAATGCTTCGCTTCTTTTGTAGGTCTAATTCGAATATGGCACTGGATCTAAATCAGGTCCTTCTCAGAAAGGTATTCTAGTGTCTAATAAGAGAACTCTTGAAAGATCTGGAAAATACTTGGTGGTGTTGGGTTATTACCCTGGCATTCTTGGCATACCACTGTACCAAATCATTAGATGTACATAATTTTTAAACAAGGGTTGTAAATTTCTTTTCTTTATTGAGGTTTTATTGTTAGTCTCTACATAGCGATATTCCAGACATAATCTATATTGGGAAACGTGGAAAAGGTAGAATATACAGTGAATCGAATTTAATGCAATCTTTACTTATGTCAGTTGCTGATTAAATTGTTTTCATTTAGAGTAAGTCTTATGGTTGTTATTATACATATAGACTCCTGAAGCATGCGTGGTTATATGCGTACTATATAAATGTCTTCATTAACTTAATTTTTCCCAGCGTAATCATTCTGTGTCGTTGAAGTCAAGGCTTCTATAGTTTTAATGCCTGTCCCATGACTATGAGACTGGACTACCATAAATGAATCTAATATTCCCAAGATTTGTTCTAGATCTCTTTAAGGGTTATGCCAATTTCTAATCAATTCCTGAGAATGCATAAAATCTCATGATAGATGTCAATTTCCATGATTGTGCTTTCGATTTTAGCATCTGATAAAAAAAAAGGGGGGTTCTAGTTCTCTTTAACTTTTGCAATTTTGTTGTTCTCTACACATCTAGTATTTCATTTTGGTACATATGATTGATCAGTATATAATGCATATAATACCAGAAAGACGTATATCATAATATCTTTTCTGTTGTAGATAGTCTACTTCTGGTTCACGGTGACACCTATACAATTTTCCAAATGTATATATGTATAATATATAAGTACATAGGTGATCCATAAGATTCTACTGTCTCGTATTTCTCTCCAATTCCAATTTGTACCAAAAAGGAAGCCTCCGTTAAGTGGCATGATTTTTTCTTGAATTATACTTATAGAGATACACCTAAACGTTTATATAGGTACATATTTCCTCAACTCCGTCTGCTCATAGTTAGATCTGTTTAATATCTCAGTCACATAAATAAACATATGCCTATAATAGATCCGTTCATTTCAAGAATATTAATACACAGATAATCCTAACTAGAATTTCGACTTCAGATGTAAACATATCCTGTAGATGGATCTGCTCTTTCAAGTTCAATCGTATACAGATAATTTTTCCTAGCATTCTAGTTTCAGGAGGGACCAATCCAAAATTTAGTCTTTGATTATAAAATTCATACCACGGATAGATATCATCCATGGGAAACTATTTCAACTTAGTACAATTAGATGCATAATATCAGTTAAACACAAATCATCCAAGAACAGGGCAGAGAAAAATTTACATATCTGAACCAGCTCGCGGGAAGACAAAGGGAACAACCACGTTCCTCCCAACCGTAGAATAATGCAGTCAAAAACACTTGCCCCATTCACCCCCTAGTGAATTTGGAAGACTCCTCCCCAGCAATGTCCTTCAATTTCAACAAATTCCTCTTGCCTCGCACTCACTCAGTAGTGTTCATAACAACAAGAAAAAATCAATGGTCTCCTTTCCCAACATACTTGGCAGCGTCCTGCCTCCTCGCATATGCCATTTATCCCATAAAAATTCCTTTTGGCTAGGTCTTTTCCCTCCCTTGGGAATTTTCGCAGCTTTCTAAATCCCTTATTTCCAGGGGCTGCAAATGGCCAAATATCTGATTTTCCACTTGTAATAATCAACCCATAGGTAGTTCCAATAGGTTCCCCACTCATGGAGTCATGGTCAGTTGATTTTTAACATGGTTGTTCCATTTGTCCTCCTGCAATCAATATAAAATATTATGTTTTCATACAAGTGTCATAGTCAAATAGTTAGTTGGCTCAAATCAGATCTCTGCCCAACATTCATAATAATTAATTACAATTATTAAATTCGAAATTCAGAATTGCCATGAAAGGAAAAAAATTTCCAAATTTGAATTTACTAAAAACAGAATAATTTTCCAACAAATTTAAATTTCAAAAATACTTTATTTTGGGATGTCACAGGGATCCCACCAGCCCTAGATTTTGTGTGTCAATTTGTATATCGGGGAAATCACTAGAATTACAATGTTGACTCGACCAACCCACAAGTCTGGTTGTAAATCTATATATTGCAGAGAGGTGGATGCTATTTGTAAGACATAGAACAATAGAGGCCCGTTTATGACCCCGCCAGCCCGAAAACCCGTGATCCAAAAAGTGTACATGCTCTATAAAATCTTAGCCACCCCGCAAGTCCTGTTGTCAATTTTTATATCGCAGAACTCCGTGTGTTATTTGTAGGACAACGAACAATAGAGGCCTATTTTTTGAACGCACCACCCCGAGAAGCCACAATCTGAAGTGGCCAAGTATGGAATGTGATATCCGTACATGATCTATAAAATCTCATGTCCATACTTTATAAAGGTCCATATTTAGTTTTGCCTAGTTTCTACACATACTAATATGGTCACCACACAGTTGGTGTTGCACATGAATTATGAAATATGCAGTATGAGTCCGACCGAGCCCTTTGGTTTCCTTGGCCAATTTTATGCCCGCAGGTCCCCAATACCCATTATCAAACTCTTGTTCCCCGTGTTCCGAGTGTACATCTTGCATCCAAAACTTGGTAATGCATGTCTATGCTCACAGTTTCCCAAACGATGAACTGGAATATTTCATGTCCATCTAATCTTGTGCCCGACACTTCGGGGATCTACAATTGGACCCGGACTGGAACCTTGTGACTCATTTGCTAATTTTCTTTAATTAAATTGTACGATATCAATATTCATTATTAATAATTCAGTACTTGAAAATAATGTTTTTAGATAATGTTATCTATATAACATATATGTTATACATGTAGACAATCGCAATCTTGAACCCGCCAGTCTTGGACTCCATTTGTCAATTTGTATATCACGGACCTCCTAGTGTTGCATGGAGCACACAAGAAAATAGAAGTTCAATGTTGAGCTAGCCAGCCCGAAGTCCACCAATAAATTTGTATATCGTGGAAGTGTGGGTGCTATTTGTAGGACACAAAACAATAGAGGCCCAATTTTTAGTCCGCCAACCCAAGAACCTGCGATTCAAAAAGTGTCTAAGTATGGAATGAGGGATCCGTCTGATATCCATAATTTATAAAAGTACATATTTAGTATGGATTACTCGTTCCTCAAAAAAATTCTAGGCCCAAAACTGGCAGATACACATGTTCATATTTGCACTTACTTTTATATCACCACCCCGAGCATCCGCTTTCCTGTTACATATTGTACATATTACATGTAATATGTATTACATATTACATGTAATGTTTAATACATATTCAATTTTGAGCCCGACAGTCGTGGATTCCGTCTGTCAATTTGTATATCGCGGAACTCCAAGTGTTGTTTGGAGGACACATACCAATAGAAGTGCAATGTTGATCTATCCAGACCGCAAATCTGCTTCTTAATTTGTATATCGCGCAACTCTGTACATGCTATATAAAATGTCATGTCCATAGTTTATAAAAATACATATTTAGTATGTATTTATCCTTTCTTAGAGCTCTCGAGCACTGGAGTCTGTCTCTCAACTTATATATCACAAAATCAATAGAAGCACAATGTTGATCTAGCCAACCTGCAAATCTGTTCGTAAATTTGTATATCGCAGAATTCTGGGTGCCATTTGTAATGCACAGAAAAATAGAGGTCCTTTTTTTAGCCTGATAACCCACGATACAAAAAGTGTACATGCTCTATAAAATCTCATCCAGCCCACAAGTTCACTTGTAAATTTGTATATCTCAGAACTCTAGGTACTATATGTAGGACACAAAACAATAGAGGCCTATTTTTAGCCCGCTATCCTGAGAACCTGTGATCCAAAAAGTGGCCAAGTATGGAATGCAATATCCTTACATGCTCTATAAAATCTCATGCCCATACATTATAAAGGTAGATATTTTGTTTTCCTTACTTTGTACACATACTGGTCTAGTCACAACATAGTTGGTGTTGCACATAATTATGAAATATGTACTAGGAGTCCGACCTAGCACTTTTGTTCCCTTAGCCAATTTTATTCCCATGGGTTCCTTGCTAGGGGTTATCGAAATCCTATTCCCTGTGTTCCGATTGTACATCTTTCATCCAAAACTTGCGTAATCCATGTCTATGCTCGCGGGTTCCCAGACAATGCAGTGCAAGATTTCATGTCCATCTATATCTCTACATCATGAGTCCAACCAACCTCCATTCATTTTCATAGTTCGCAAATTTATGGCCACAGATTCCTTTGTGGGCATCATCCATCTCTCATGCCTCGTGTGCATGGTATACATTCTTCCGCCTGAAACTTAGCTATGTAGCATATATGTTGTATCTTTTACATGTAGGCAATCACAATCTTGAACCCGCCAGTCCTGGAATTTGTCTGTCAATTTCTATATCGCAGAACTCTGCGTACTATTTGTAGGACAGAACAATAGAGGCTCAATTTTGAGACCACCAGCCTGAGAACCCGTGATTGAAAAAAATGGCAATCCGTACATACTTGAAAAATATGCATATTTAGTTTTCCCTGATTTGTACACATACTTCTGAACTAATTTTATTGTCACAATTGTTAGATAATGTTAGATATATAAAATATATGTTATATGCTATACATGTAGACAATTTCAATGTTGAAGGCGCCAGTCTTGTAGTCTGACAACTAATTTCTATATCGCAGAACTTTGCCTGCTATTTGTAGGATACAGAACAATAGAGGCCCAATTTTGAGCACGCCAGTCCAAGAACCCATGAACCAAAAATTGTCGTAAGTATGTAAGTCCTCCTGTCAATTTTTATATCGCAGAACTATGAGTGCTATTTGGAGGACACGGAACAATAAAAGTGCAATGTTCAACCTGCAAGTCCGCTTCTCAATTTCTATATCGCTCAAGTCTAGATTGTCATTGATGGGCGGAAGGCTTGAGAATTTCTGCCATTAATGCACACTAAACGAATATTTATAGAGGATTTTGTTATCCCTTCCTAGTGTTAATTTCAAATACCATGGAATGTCATTGGCACACCATCAACTTGGTTCCTTCATGAAACCTCCAATCCTTAAATGTTCTTCGCCGTAACTGCCACCTTCTCACTTCTAAGTATGCAATAATTAAGCTTTACTTCTAACAACTTAGCATACAACATGCATAGAGATTGTCATTAATGAGAGAAGAGATCGAGGAGATTTTCCATTTGCACACATTGAACCAACGTTTTTGGAGGGTTATATTGTCCCCTCCATTTGTTCATTTAAAGCAGTGTCTTGAGAAAACCGTTGTTTAACAAGAAGTTAATAGTTCATCCTAAAATTGATAGTTATCACAAAATTCCCATGCAAAAGAAGGGAAAAAAAATTGAAGGGGAGGTGGAGCAGCCCAAAATTTAGAGTGAAAACATGGATCTTAACGTTGATCTAGATAGCATATTCTACAACCTTGATCAACCCAAAGAAGCAATTCACCATGGCTACCCAGTGGACATAATTGATACCGAAATTTTTGACGAAGATGAATCATTCGTATTCCAGAGTGTTTTTTTTGAAAGCAAATCAAAAAAATTAATTATTGAAAAAAACGATGTAAAAAATAAGAAAAGGAAACATCGTTCAGCACTTAACCTTGCCAATATGTAGCCATCCAAAATCTATCAACTTCACATGGAAACTAGAGATTCTCTTCATGATTACGTTGGATTCATTGAGGTCAAGAATGCCAGACTAAAGGACCAGATTAAGGAATTAGAGGAATCTTTGTTTCCTATGCGCTTGCTTGACAGTCCTTTGGCCATAACCATGCCTGCAACTCCCTGCACCCCTGCAACAAATCTAAAGGCTCCTCCAGCTTCCTCGCATCCTGTACAGGATATGTGGAGAAAAATATCAACAAAAGAATGGATATGATTAGTAAGGCCTGCGAAACAACACAAAATATGGATTCCCTAGGAAGCAGGGCGCATAACTTGCTCCAACTTCTGTAGACAGATTTAAAATATGAAGAAAGCTTCTATTTGCACACGGTCATCCCTTTTTCCTTTCATATCAACAACATTCCAGACACGACAAGAAGACAACATGATATCCCATCCAAAAAATGGTTCACTCAATTAAAAGCATGCTAGAAAGAGAAGGTGAAGAACATGTATTTCATCGTCCAATCATGTGAGAAAGAACTATCAAAGAAAGAAACATTATTCACAAATCTCACCAAAATAGACTTAGCCGGAAGGAAAAATGACTTCCAAGACCCCATCTTAATCGTCAACTCATTGGTGTTAAGCAAGTAAGATTTCGATAAACAAATTGTTAATTCTAAGGCCTTGTCTTTGGAAAAAATTTACAGGATTCTTGAATATCATGAAGAACACATGGAAAACTGACTAGTCCTCTATTTGATACAGAATGGAGACATTCATCAGGCTCTATCTAATCTTTCTATTGATCTAAGGGAATTAGAAAATGAACTTTTCAGCATTAAAATCTGGAATGACATCAACGTCGCCCCCGTGAAAAGCTATATTGAAGAGAACTTGAAGTGGGTCGCCAACGAAATCCAACAGGAAAATGCATCAACAAGAAAATAGAAAAATTACTTATATGGAACATTGTTATAAATCCTTTGTTTATCAATCCAGTTATTCAAACGAGTCGACGACGAAAACCAACAAGAAAATGCATCAACAAGCAAATACCAAAATTACTTATATGTACCATGCCTGTAAGTGTATACTGATAGTCTTTTATTTATCAATCTAGTTATTCCACCGTTTCTGAATAGAAATCTATAGCCAAAGACTGATATCTTCTAATTTCTACTTTTCAGGTGTTACACTCTATCGCGTCCTAGTTCTTCTTTCCAATGCTATTTCTTGTACATATTTCTTTTATGGTCCGCGGAATCCCCAATCCCAGTCTATATAACAAACGCATTTAAATTTCCAGGATTATGTAACAAACTATTCTTTTTTTCATATATTCCAAATAAAACTATTATTTTGTCTCCTTATATATTTATGTGTTCTTATATTTTTATCTTCATCTATGTTGAATGTGAAAACATTTTGTTTATTTTATTTCAATTTTATTTTTTTTCTTATGCATATTTTTTCCTGGTCATTCTCAAAATTAAATACAACATAAATCACTCACTCAAATTTGAGATATCATATATATATATATATATATATATATATATATATATATATATATGTTTCTTTAAATTTTAGGAATATGTAACAAGTTTTATTATTTTTTTATATAAATTTCACAAAATTGTGTTCACCACTTTTTTTCTACTCACACATATACAAAGTATGTCATTTCTTGCATCTTTACCACTTGTCCTTCATATTGGTTGCCACAAAGGCCCTTAAAATTCAAATAGTCCGCAAGTCCGCTTGTCAATTTGTATATCGCGGAACTATGTGTGCTCTTTGTAAGCCACAAAACAACAGAGACCTAATTTTCAGCCAGAGAACCCACGATCCAAAAATTGGCTAAGTATGGAATGAGGGCTCCATGCATGCTCTATAAATCTCATCCCCATACTTTATAAAAGTACATAGTTCGTATGTATAAAAGTAAATATCTACTTTATAAAATTACATATTTGATATGTATAATTTATGTTGTCTAGGAACCTATAATTTGATAAATTTCAATTTCTTGTGTCCAAGAGCTCTTGTTTTAAAGAAAACTATTTCGGAAATGCTAACTTTTTCTTGGTCTTTTGTGCACGATCGTATTCTAAACATATGTAAAGAAAACTAATTCGGGAATGCTAAATTTTTTGGACACCAGGCCCTTAAAATTCAAATAGTTTGCAAGTCCGATTGTCAATTTGTATATCGTGGAACTCTTGGTGCTATTTGTAGGCCAGAAAACAACAAAGACCCAATTTACAACCCACCAACCCAAGAACCCGCGATCTAAAAATTGGATAAGTATGGAATGAGAGCTATATGCATGCTCTATATATTTACTTTATAAAATTACATAGTTGGTATGTATAATTTATGTTGTCCATGAACCTATAATTTCATAAATTTCAATTTCTTATGTCGAGGAACCCTTGTTTTAAAAAAAACTAATTCGGGAATGCTAATTTTTTAGTGCTTTTGTTCACGAACCTATGTAACAGACGTTACTACTATTTTTTTGTTTTTTTTTTCCATGAGCGTATGTATAACGTATGTATAACGTATGTACAGAAAACTAATTCGGGAATGCTAAATTTTTTGGACACGAGGCCCTTAAAATTCAAATAGTCTGCAAGTCGATTGTCAATTTCTATATCACGGAACTCTGGGTGCTATTTGTAGGGCACAGAACAACATAAGACCAATTTTCAGTCCACAAGCCTGAGAACCCGCAATCCAAAAACTGACTAAGTATGAAGTTAGGGCTCCGTGCATGCTCTATACAATCTCATCCGATACTTTATAAAAGTACATATTTCATATGTATAAAAGTAAATATCTACTTTATAAAAGTACATATTTCATATATATAAAGTAAATATCTACTTTATAAAATATCATATTTGGTATCTACAATTTATGCTGTCCATAACCTATAATTTGATAAATTTCAATTTCAATTGTGTTCAGAAACCCTTGTTTTAAACAAAACTAATTCGGGAATGCTAATTTTTTTGTAGGCTAATTTTTTTCTGCCCAAAAAACTTTTAAATGTTAATAATTTTTGATAAATTTAAGAAAAAACTAATTAGGGTTGAACTTCCTACCCATGCAACACTTGTTTATAATAGTACTATTAGGAGTTTATTTTTGTTGTTGTTGAGGAAATACTTTATTCTAATAGTATTAAATTTGCATAGTTTACTATCCGAGGACTACCCGGATGTACTCTATTTGAAATCTGTGTTATATTTTATTATGGAGACCCAATGGCTATCAACTTTCACTCCTCTGGTAAAACATCCCGCCACTAAACTATCGAACAAATACTTAGGCAGAGGCTTTCAATGGTTTAAGGGAACAATTGAGGAAGCCAATCCCAGACTTGTCGAAAAACTCGATTATCTTATTATATATATGTGTGTCTTTTTTATGCTACACCTTCTGATGTCCCACGAAGATTATATTGCCATACTCGTTATTATATAAATATATCTATTACAGAATCTGCGCTCTGTATTTCCAAAAAATTTCTTATCGGTGAAGACAATGTCTCTAAGCTAAAATAGAGATAACTCTGTGTCTTGAATTTGTTTTATAGAAGAATAGTCATATCATGTTTCTTGTTATTTCTACCTCTAAGCAACCATTAAATAGAATCTTGAATAATGGTTTATCAAATGACTGTTGAAAATCATTAAATAGAATCTTGAATAATGGTTTATCGAATGACTGTTGAAAATCCATAGAGATAGAATGACAAATTTAGCTTTCGACTCTCCTTTCTTCAATTTATTTTTAAAAGAATGTTCTTAGAACTATTTCTTATGATGGGTCCCTGTTTAATTGAAAGGGAAACCATCAATTCTTCCATGTAGCTTCCCATTCTGCACTTCCTCGACGCATATAGATTCATAATTTTTCCCGACGACCTCCACAGGTACAAAAGAGTTTCCCTTTGAGTTAATACTTACTATGCAGTCATTCTTTTTGCATTTGTGATTTATATAAGCAAACTAAAACAAAATGGTTCCTTAAATCTACACGGGGACAATTTCGTAGTGGCGTCTACATGCAGAAAAAAATGTTATGACAATGCAAGGGAATTGGGTTGTGGAAGAATATTATTCTTTCTTCTGAATTTATAATTAGCTCGATACTGAACCCCTTGATTTTTTCTACAGGTCGAGGATGTTTCGATATGATCCAAGTTTCTAAACAGGAGAATCTATTCAGGTTCCATTAAAGAATTTGTGTACCAGACCCATTCGACCATGCATGTAATCAAATTTCATACAATAATCTAACATTACTATATTATTATACTTCTAGAGGCATATTCTTATGTAATGGAAAAGGATTATTTTAAAATCCGGAAATGTTACACTCTTGTATGAATAAACTCGGCTTAATTAGTTACTCTCTACTTCTGGGAATTCTACCATATTTTAATTTTCCTATACGTATATATACATATTTTTAAATATTCCCTTTTTTATTTTCCTTTTAAAAAATTTCCATTTAATTCTTGTCACGTGAGTCTATTCTAAAAGTTCAATTGTTCCATAGACCATACATTGGAGAAAAGTATGGAATATTATTTATAATACAATTTACTTACTATTGTCTCATATTCCATCTAATTCTGTTCATTTCTATTTCTATTATTCCCTTTCTCATGATTTATAACTAAAATATGTGATTCCATGTTAAGATATCCATTAGTCACAACGTGACTATTTAACTTTTGTAGCATACATATATCTATGATCTAATTTTATAGCATACATATAAATTTTGTAACTACATGAAAATCAATAAATCCAACATTAGTAAATAAGATATATCTATATACATCAAATTTTGTAGTTATATGCAATTAAATAATCCAACATAAGTGAGGAGTAGTCAAATAAAAATACATATCTAGAACAATTAATATGGAAACAAATGGAACAACCATGTTCCACCTAACCATAGATGCATAATAACTAATATCACTTGTCCCGATTACCCCCTAGCCCAACCATGACTTCATAAGAGAAAACTAAGCTTCACTCATTTTCCATAGAACCTATTTATAGTTCAAAAATAATCATTTTCATAACAATGAAGTGTTCACATAGAAAATACATTCTCACAACATAGTAAGAAACTCCTTCCTTCCACATATGTTGTATATATACAATTTGTCTTTTCCTAGGACTTTTTCCATTGATTTCCCTCCTTGGAAATTCACAGTTTTATAAATCTTTGATTTTTAGGAGTTTCCAATGACAAAACTTCACTTCTGACACTTGTAAAATTAGGTCTAAATTAACTCAAACATGTTTCCCACTCATGGAGTCATAGTCAACTATTTTTAACCTCGTACTTGTTTCCAACATTTATTTTATTAAAAATATATGTTTCGTACATTTTTCCATCAATAGAGGACATTTGGCAAGTCAAACTCTTGCTCAATAGTCACAAAAATAATAATTACAAGCCTTAATAATTTCACACATTTAATTTGACAGCCATGTGACCCAGAGCAACCTTCTCTTGTACTTCTCTTGTACAAAGAGAACGTAAGGTTCTCACATAAGTGACATTACTTCAAACACCAGAAGGAGTACATTCCTCTCAATGCAAAGATCTCTCTCCAAGGGGCCTAAAGGGGCTTCCTCTCACAATTCTTACATAAGGAATTTATATAGTTTTCATCTCTCCATAATTCAAGGAGACAAGATCAACACATTTCAGATCCAATAACAACTCAAGGACAAAAATGAGAAAGCATCTCAACCAAGCTTAACTTCTCCTTAAGACTAGGAAACTACTTGTGATAAAATAAGAAAGAATACCAACCAACTCATAAGACTCTCGACTTCCTCTTAAAATTAGGAAACTAATTTGTGAGGTCGGATTCTCACATAAAACTAATTTTCCCTTAAAACTAGGAAACTGATTTGTGAGTTAAATTATTTTACTTAAATTTAGTTTCCTTTTTACAAATTAAATGAAAAATACAAAAAAAAATATTAATCATTTTTACAATATGAAGCATTAAACATTTCTTCTAAACTTTCTCATCCATTATCAATCATTTTAATGATTTTCTCCAACATGTGTAAAGTAATGAATCCTTTTGTGGAGATCTTCATGGATCATTGGGAAGAGTGATTGTTATGGTTCCCACCCATATTCAATTCCCCTTATAACATGTAACATATTGAGCTCATAATGAGTATACTATAGTTTGGAAAAATATATTATAAATAAAATAAATTAATTATGATAAAGTAGAATATATCCATAAGTGAAAATCTAAAATTAATAATACAATACAAATAAAATACAATGTATCCATAAATGAGATTTGGTTAAGAATACTAATTCGATATAGATTAGCAACAATCACTTTAATAAACTTATATTTAACATATTATTTCTTAATTAAACTTTCTTAATTTGCTTGGTATTAAATTTATTTATGTATATATATAAGAAAAAACAACATAATAATATTATTTTTAACTTTCAAATAACAACTATTTTAATATAAAAAAAATAACATTGAAATTAGTCTATCTTAATTCCGAAAAAAAACAACATAAAAATACACATATTAAAGTTTTTAATCTTTATATTTTTATTAATTTAATTCAATATTACGATAACTTAAAAAAAATCAGCTAAGCTGAAAATCTCCCCACCAGGGCTGTAGATCACCTGAAAGCTTAGCACTGTTCTAGAATTAAATTAGAAAAATACCAAGGGTCCATTAAAAGGCCAACTCCTAAAAATAGCAGACACAGATCCATAATGTGATTTTAACAAATTGCACAATTCATCTGCAAAAACGTTTAGATTTCGATTTGAACCAGATATTAAATAACTATTAATAACATATGGTAATTTGTCATATTCTCATAAGGTGGTTTCTGCAAATTGCACAATCCTTGACCACGATATCTGCAAAAATATTTAGATTTCGATTATCATTCAAATTACTGGGCCGAGGGATAGATTTCGTGGATTCTGACAATCAACATTCATAATTTATGTGCAAAGTACTCCATCTTGTGTAATACTCTGTATTGAAGAAACCATTTTAAATTTGCGTAAGATAAAATATCAAGACAATGGTGATTTTTAATTTATGTGCAATGTACCCAATTGCTGTTAGACTGTGTGTCGAAGAAATCATTTTGAGTTTGCTTAATGACAATGGTTCTTCAAAAGGCTAGACATTGTCCTCGACAAGAACAAATCCTAATTCGAGATGACACGTAGACACTTAGGGCTTGACAACGATCAATCACGATTCACGAGTTCAAAACCAACTGCAATGATGATTTTTAAATTATGTCCAATGTACCTAACTGCTGTTAGACTGTGTGTTTAAGAAATCACTTTGAGTTTGTTTCGAGGCAATAACAAATCTTAATTCGACAAGAACAAATCCTAATTCGAGAAGGCACTTACGGCTTAACAACGATCAATCACGATTCACGAGTTCATACCCAATGAATATCTACGGCATTTATATGTGTAACAAGATCCCCATACCTGCAGGTGTCCCAACGGAAAACCTAAGTTGTTTTCTTATGGTTTCACATTAAAATGTTCGGATTAAAAAATGATATTGCATTACACGCAAAAGAAAAAAAAACTCAAGGGAGGTAAACAGACAAACAGAAGTCGAATTGAATAAAACAATGAAGGTTCGAAGCCCGTACCCCATGCCGAGTGGGTATTTCATTTCTTGATTTCGAATATGCCATCACACCCTCCGAGATTGCACAGTTTCCAAGTTTCCAGTTGAAACGATCTCAGATATATAACAATGCGATCCATTTATTTATTTATAAACTCGAACTTCAATTTATTTATTTATACATCCAACACTCAGTTTCATGGTTTATAATGTTTACCACCTTTCAGAATGATGTCAAGATTGTTGGGTGATCATGAATAGATAACACAGTTACACAAACAGTTCATAAGTAGATTGCATGCATGTGCATGTGTATTTTCATGAGGAAATTCGTTAGCATGTTTCCAACAATCTCCACCTTGACAACAATTTCTCTGATATATCATGCCCTTAATTAATTCATCCATCACTTTTCCTGCAAGAGAAGACAAACACCATCACAACTCCACAACTTCTTTAACAATACAGTTACGTGAGCATGCCTGCACTATTCACTCCAGCATGGACCATTCTGCAACATAAAACTTCCTACTAGCATATAATACGAGAGACATATAACCCTTTTCTTCTTCATCAATTAGGATATAAACCTGAAGAGAAATTGCAATGGAAAGCGAAAAGGATTTTACCAGTTTCACATTATTCATCCTGAATTTTCTGAGTATCTTCACCACATACTTCTATTGTGATAACCAATCTTACCATATTTCCCGTCTCTGTGTATTTCCATGCCCAAGATTTATTTTGCTGCTCCGAGATCCTTCATAAAAAATGTCCTAACCAATTGATCTCAACCATGCCTATGCTTGCAACAAGCATAACATATAACACTAAGATAATGAATATACCATAAACACAATGGTTATACTCACTTCTAGTAAAATTTGGCTCACCATGAAGGAATCAAACATCTTGTACCATCTGCCTAGCATGCTTCGGGTCATACAATGATTTTTGAGTTTGCAAACAAATCTCATGTTGCAATTCTGAACTAACCGTTATGTTTGTACCATATACGTCCCCTTATAAAAGGAGATTCATCAAACACTGCATTTCTGTCCATGATGATTTTGTGGGTAGTAGAATCCCATAATCTGCACCCCTTAACATCATCACCATATCAAAGATCTACCTATTTGATCGGGGTCCTACTTAGAAAGCTGATAAAAAAAACCATAAGCATCACAACTGAATAATTTCACATTTGAGTAATTACAAGATGCCCTGTTCATACCTCTTCCTGTCTTTTGCAACCGATGGTGACCGAGTTACTAGATAGTACAATCGCTTCTTCCCACAACTATTGATGCAACTTGGCATTATTGAACATGCCTATTCGATCCTAATTTACTTGCAATACTTTCCAAGTTCCATGGATATGAACTTACCTTCATCATATATTCTCAAACACTTGATTGACCTGCCAACACATCAACCTTTCTATAGACCCACATTTCTAAACTAGACACAATGCTCCACTTCAAAATTTTCATTCGAACAACCTTGACCAAATTCGACCAACACGTTCAAGTAAGCCTTTACCACTTACCTCCAGACCCATTTACAATGGAGTTCACCAAGCCTTTTATAGGTTTCATTACATGCCATCCATGGACACAATACCACGAGATACCCAAAACACATGGACCTGAAAAATCACCTGCTTTGACCTAAAAAAAAAAATTTAACTCATTAACTCTTTCACTGAGTTAAGGCTAACCCAACATACGTGCCCCCCACATATTCAATCTACCTAAATCTATGTATAGACTTTTCATAGGTGACCTGATAAACCAGGGGTACGCATGCCTATCTAGGTGTTACAGACATATGCCCATTTACATGCAATCAATAATTTTTGCAACTCCAAAGTAAATACATTTTTATTTTTTTTAAATTCACAGTGACTCGACCATTTCCACCCTATACCTTCTATGAGAACATGGGTGGTGAGACACAATAGACAGACAAAACTTCGTCAACCATACCTATAGTTGAATTTGCTTCTATTCTGGAGTCCTCTTTGGATGCTTGTTGTCTTTACCCACAATCCTTCTTGAGATGCCCAGATTTGCCACCAAACCAACATTTTTCCTTACCCTTACTATGTTTTGACTTAGACCTCGTTTTGTCCTTCTAATCTTTCCCTCCTTCTGTAGATCGACCTATGACCACCATTGCTTCTGTTGTTGAGGTTTTCTTACTATATCTTCTCCTCATTTCCTCAGATAACAGAGCTCCCACAACAATGTCATAATTAATGGCATCTGTTGTGTTAAACCACACAGTTGTGAATAGATGATCCCAAGACTCAGGCAACGAACACAGTAGCATAATTGCCTTGTCCTCATCCTCAAACTTTACTTCCATAACAATTAATTGAAAAATTAGAGTATTGAATACATTCAAGTGATCAACAATTTTCATACCTTCTTTCATCCACAAGCTGTGCAACTGCCTCTTCAAGAAGATTATGCTTGACAAGTTCTTTGTCAGATACATACTCTCCAGTTTGGTGCACAAACCTGTTGTTGTCATCTCTTCAACAATGTTAAACGAAACCTCATCTGCCAGACACAAAGGAGTAGTACTGAGGCCTCTTGCATCCAGATCTTCCCAGTCCTCGTTTTTCATTCTTGTTGGTTTCTTTGACCTTCCATCCAACGCTTTTTTCAATCCTTGTTGCAAAAGCAGATACTGCATCTTGAGTTTTCATAGCGCAAAGTTATTCTTAGCGTTGAATTTCTCCACCTCAAACTTATAACTCTGCACTTTCTCTATTAGCACACACTGCCCAAAACAAAAATTATAGCTTCTAATAAACCACACTCTTATAATGAAGATACAAGTTGGAATAAAAGGTTTAATCCTATCTATCTATCTATCTATCTATCTATCTATATATATATATTATATTTAAAAAACCTTTAAAAAATCCACTTCTTAAATAAAGGTATCCACCTCACCCTTTATTATATTATATCTCATAGTAAAACACACGTCCACCTTTTTATATTATAAAACCCATAGCCATGTCTTAAGGCTCATGACCATATCCTTTTTGAATAAGAAAAAAACCTTAAAAACTTTAGTTTATACCATGCATGCGAATACCATGCAAAATTTGATTTTTTTATGATCGACGCTCCTTTATGGGTGTAAGGGGAGCGCTAGTTTTGAAATCAGCGTTCCCTTACTATGGATAGGGGAGCGTCGATTTTTCAGAGCTCTGTGGTGCACAAACTAGGTGCGTCAATTTTCCAAAAATCATGATTTTTTAAGTGTGAGAGTGTCGGTGCACATCTAACTCTACCTAGAGAGTGTCGATGACCTTAAAATTATTGTGCTCTCCGGAGACCTACACGCAATTCACCTTGGCTCACCTGTGGCACCTACTTAATTCGCCTTGGCTCTGATACCACTTGTTAGCAGCGGAAGAAAAATAGAGCACAAAACCATAGCATAAACTAAGAAAGATTAAACATGCATGAAACCAAGGACAACAAACACACACTTGACACAATGATTTATGTGGAAACCCAAATCGGTAGAAAACCACGAGCAATGATTATCGGTCTTCTGTTATTCAAGGGAGAACTACAATAGCCTTCATAAGCATACAATCATCCTCTCCTTAGACACTCGCTGCTCTCTAGATCGCATTGTCCTCACATTGTCCTCTACCTCTATGGGTATGCTCGTATATATGACATCTATCACTAAGTTACATAGACTGATCATGAATAGATAACATAGTTACACAAACAATTCATAAGTAGATTGCATGCATGTTCATCTGTATGTGACCGCATTGGAAAATTCATTGGCATGTTTCCAAAAACAATTACAAATATCATGTTTAAAAATATATATATAAGCACATTCTAATTTTACAGTGAGGATAATTTATTATTGGTG